>JAESVK010077877.1:0-10499 GCA_017140935.1 Hamamelis virginiana | reverse complement strand
TGTTTGTGTGTTGGCTAGTTTCGTTTCAAAACTTGGTTTGGGTTTGTACATTTATAGATGTGTACTGATGATCTCAAGTGAAGCCGTGGCAAAATGATTCTATAACTTCATGAATTAGGATGGTAAGTGACCTAGTGACCTAAGGTTTGAACCTAGGAGGTTAGATTCCATCATATACATGTTCAAACTTGTAAAAATCAGGGTTTATGTATACTTGGATCGATCCAAGGTTGATCTGGATCGATCCCATGGTTTGCAAATGTGAAAATCAGAAAGTTAGGAATGCTTGGATCGATCCAAGGTTTACCTGGATCGATCCACTGTTTGCAACTTCACATTACAGGTTTTAAAGATCTTAAATTGGCCAAGTTGGATCGATCCAAGCCTTGGCTGGATCGATCCAGTTTCGAGTTAAACTTCTTACAGAATGGTTGTTTTTGGCCTAATTCAATTTGGATCGATCCAAGCCTTGCCTGGATCGATCCAAGTTCGTGCAAACCCTAATTTTACCTAATTTTAGCCCTGTTTTCTGATTGGTTACTGTGGTTACTATAAAAGGAATATGTCACTCGAGATTCAGTGACCTCAGCCGCCAGAAATCATTTCTATTCCTAGACCTATTTTGTTCTTTGAGAATATGGCTGTGGTTCTTCATTTCTAAATTGAGGATTAGCTTGAATATTGATAATTTGATGATGAACCTTCTTAGAATGGATTAGAAACCTTGGAAAACTCATTTACATACATGGAGTGAGAATCATCTGTGGAGATAGGATCATTCTCATGGCTCTTGGATGAAGACATCAAGAGTGAGACTACTTGTGTAGTTGATGAGCAAGCTTTGAAGAAGGAGGACTCGATGGACTGAGTTGAGGAGATCTCAGTACACTAGGCCATGGGTTGGTGAGATAGAGTGTATGGTATAATCTCTGTAACTCTTCTTTCATAGTGGATTGCTCTTGTTCTCCCGTGGTTTTCTCCCGAAAGGGTTTCCACGTATATTGTGTGTTCAATCATTATTGTTGATGTGATTTCAAACTATCAAGAAGGATGGAATGATTCTTGTGTTCATGGATCCCTCTTGATAGTTGATTCATTCTGTGTACTTGAGATATATGTGCCTTGAGTGTGACTGATTTATTTCATACTAGTTACTTGATTTTAAAAGTGTTGAAAATCGTGTGATCTAGTGGGGATTAGGTTTTTCAATTGGTATCAGAGCCTAATTCACTGTGATAGGCTTACACCTAGGTGATAAGGTCTCTAGATCATAATTTTCCTCTCCCATGGAGGAAGGAAATTCTGTCACACGTCCACCAAAGTTCGATGGATCAAATTATGCCTATTGGAAGGCTAGAATGAGGATATTTTTGAAATCACTAGATGAAAGGGCATGGGTTACTGTTGAGAGAGGTTGGACCCCTCCCACTATGAAAGTTGGTGAGGACACAATACCTAAACCCGCTGATTTATGGGAAAAGGAAGAACTAGAAAAAGCTAGTTGGAATAGTAGAGGGTTGAATGCTATTTGCAATGCCTTGACTGCTAGCGAATATCGTAGAATCATGATGTGTGAAACATCCAAGGAAGCATGGGATATTTTGAAAATAACTCATGAAGGTACCACCCTTGTCAAGAATTCAAAACTTCAAATGCTCACTTCTCAATTTGAAAGAATTTGCATGGAAGAAAATGAGACATTTTCAGAGTTTTATGCTAAGTTGAGTGACATTGTTAACTCCTCTTTTAATCTTGGTGAAAGAATTCCTGATTTTCAAGTTGTCAAAAAGATTTTGAGATCTCTTCCTGATCGGTTCCAACCTAAAATCACTGCTATTGAAGAGAGCAAAGACATAGGTTCAATTCGAGTGGATGAATTGGTTGGATCCATTCAAACATTTGAAATGAATCTAAAAGATTCAAAAACTAAAAACAAAGGTATTGCTCTATCTTCAATGAAGGAAGAGATTAAATCAATTGAAAATGGTCTTGATGTGAATGATGATGAACTTGCACTGTTTGTCAAACAATACAAAAAATATCTCAAAGCTAAACAAGGTTTTTCTAATCAAAATAAAAAGTTTGACAGAGGTCAAGGGACATCATCAGTAAAAGTTGACAATAGGAATTCAAAAACTGGAAAAGAATGTTTCAATTGTCACAAACCTGGTCATAGGGCTGCAGAATGTCCTGAAAAGAGAAGAAATCAAAACAAAGCTCATAATGCTACCTTGAGTGATAGTGATGAGGAGAATAATACCTCTCACGAGAATGAGTCTGAAAATGAGGAGGGTAATTTCACTGCATTTGTTGTGACCACAAATCCTATGTGTGAATCCACTTGTGTTCAAAAACCCCCAAGGTTGGAGAACATTAAGTTCATGTACTGGAAAATCAAGATGAAAATTTTTCTAGAATCCATTGATGTTAATGTGTGGAGAAGTGTGGAAATGGGTTGGTCACATCCCATGTTAAAAACTAATGGTGAACTCATCTTGAAACCTTTTGAAAATTGGAATCGGGATGAAATTGAATCTCAAAATTGGAATAAAATTGGTTTCAAATTTATATGTGAGGCTCTAAATGATCATGATCTTAAGCTAATTGAAAATTTTGAAACATCAAAACAAGCTTGGGATCATCTTGTGATTGTTTATGAGGGAAGCATATGTGAGAAAAATCATAGACTAAATAGTCTATTGAATCAATTTGATGTTATCAAGATGAGTGACCATGAAAGTTTTTGTAATTTCCACACAAAATTCTGTGACATTGTAAATTCATTGAATGACTTAGGAGAAAAAGTGGATGATTCAAAAATTGCTGACAAAATTGTGAAATCCTTGTCTTTTGAACTCTCTATGAAAGTTGTTGAGTTTGCTAATTGTCAAGATATAAATTCTATTGCTCTTAATGATCTTATTGGTGCTTGTATGTGTTTGGATAATCAATTGTCTGATGTTACTTCTGAAAATGAGTTGAAAGCTTTTGTTGTGTCTTTGGAAACACATGAGGTGTCATCCAACAAAAAGGATATAGATGACTTAGAGTTATTGCTAGGAGTGTCTAGTGATGAGTCTGAAAGTCTAGAGGATGATGAAACTGAGCTTCAAAAGGCCTATGATAACCTGTATGAAGAGGCATATCAACTGAAAAAGAAAAATGTGTCTTTGGCCTTGAAAGCCAAGTCTGATGAGAGTGAAATTGAGATACTCAAAGAAGAGCTGAAAAATCATGTGGTTCACATACAAGATGTGAAAACTGAAAAATTTGCTTTGAATGATAGACTTATTGTTTTGAAACAGGATAATGAATCTTGTGTGTCAAAAGTGAGTGAGTATCAAAAAGAAGTAAAGAGTCTTGAATCAAGACTCAAGTCAGAAATTGAGAGTAATAGTTGTTTGTGTTTGAAGATTAGAAATCTTGAAAAGGAATTGGAATTAGCAAATGAAACATTGTTGAAATTGTCCAATGGGAGTAAAAAATTGGATCACATTATTAGCATTGGGAAGTCCTTTAGTGATAAATCTGGACTAGGCTATGTTGGACCATCTAGTGGTCCATCAACCTCAGGAACCAAGTTTGTTCCTTCTTCCAAGTCATCTCTTGAAAATGAGACTTTGCCTCAACCTAGTCATAAAAGGACTCACTTCAATCCAAATTCCTTCAAGAAGATTCCCACATGTCACTCTTGTGGTGTTGTAGGTCACATAAGACCTAATTGTCCTAGAAAAGGTAAAACCCAAGTGAAGAGTGTCCCTCAAAAGAAAGTGGTTTGTCATCACTGTGGTGTCATTGGTCATTCAAGACCAAATTGTTTCAAGTTGATGAATAGGGGTAGAGTTAGGCAATTCTCACCTACTTGTCATCATTGTGGAAAAGTTGGTCACATTAGACCAAATTGCTTTCTCCTTCACAAAAATCTTGAGTTGTCTAGACCAAGAAATGCCCCTAGGTTAAAAGTTGATTTGGGATCAAATAGAAAGCTACCTAAGGTGCATGAAGGTAAGACAGGAAATAGAGTTTGGGTAAGAAAGGAGAGTCTTAAATGCAATGTCGTGCACACTGCCTTGAGGGCAAAAGAGAGTAAACAGTGGTATTTTGATAGTGGTTGCTCTCGTCATATGACAGGTGACAAATCCTTATTTGTTCACCTTGAGGAGTGTAATGGAGGGACTGTCACTTTTGGTGATGGTAATAGATTAAACATTCAAGGTAAAGGGATTGTTGAATCTCATGGATTTCCTAAGCTTGAAGATGTTCTTTTTGTTGATGGTCTTAAAGCTAATCTCATTAGCATTAGTCATCTTTGTGACAGTAATTTTTCAGTAAACTTCACTAAGGCTACATGTCGTGTCCTTGGTAAAGATGGGAAGTGTGTTCTTGAAGGAAAAAGAACAAGTGACAACTGTTATGGAATAGTTCCAAATGAGTCTCTAGTTTGTAATAGAGCCAAAGTTGATGATGTTGAGCTTTGGCATCAACGTCTTGGTCACATAAATTTCAAAGATCCCTCAAAATTGTCAAAAAATGAAATTGTTAGAGGAGTTCCTAAGTTTGACAAAATTGAGGAAAGTGTATGTGGACCATGTCAAAAGGGCAAACAAATTAGAGTGTCTCATAAGAAAACAAGTGGTATTAACACATCTAGACCTCTAGAACTTGTTCATGTTGATCTCATGGGTCCAATGAGAACTGAAAGTTTAGGAGGAAAGAGATACATTTTTGTGATGGTTGATGATTTCTCTAGATTCTCTTGGGTAAAATTTTTGAGAGAAAAATCTGATTGTTTTGAAAACTTCAAAGCCTTGTGTAGGCAACTTCAAATTGAGAAAGGATGTACTATTAATCAAATCATTAGGTTAAGAAGTGATCATGGAAGGGAGTTTGAAAACACTGAGTTTAGTGAATTTTGTGACAGTGAGGGCATTAATCATGAATTTTCTGCCCCCAAAACACCTCAGCAAAATGGTGTTGTTGAAAGGAAAAACAGAGTCATTCAAGAAATGGCTCGTGTCATGCTTTTGAGCAAATCTTTAGCCAAACATTTTTGGGCTGAGGCTGTCAATACTGCTTGTCATATCATCAATAGAGTTTATGTGAGGCCTCACACCCAATGCTCTCCATATGAATTATGGAAAGGAAAGAAACCCAATTTGAAATATTTTAGAGTCTTTGGAAGTAAATGTTACATTCTTAGGGATAGAGAATCCTTAGGAAAATTTGACTCTAGGAGTGATGATGGTTTTCTTCTAGGATACTCCACTAACAGTCGTGCCTATAGAGTGTTCAATCTTAGGACATCTACTGTGATGGAGTCGATAAATGTGGTCATTGATGATTTGGTGAGCAAAGAAATTGACAAATCTGTAGATGTTGAAGATGAATCATTGAATGATCCTTGCTCTTCAAAATATGATATGGAGGTTGTTAATGTTCAAAGTGAAAGAAGTAGTGATGATCAAGGGACAACTTCTACACCTGTTGATGATTCAATTCCTTCAAACTCTTGGTCCAAAAGATATCATCCTAGTGAGAATATAGTAGGAAAACCTGAAGTTGGAGTTAGGACTAGGAGTCAAATTGAGAATGAGATGACATTTCTGAGTTATACCTCTAAGATTGAACCCAAAAATGTCAAAGAAGCCTTGCTTGATGAGGAATGGGTTCTTGCCATGCAAGAAGAGCTTCATCAGTTTGTCAAGAATGATGTTTGGGATTTAGTTCCTAGACCATCAAATAAGAATGTCATTGGAACTAAATGGATTTTTAAAAATAAGACTGATGAATCTGGTGTCATTGTTAGAAACAAGGCTAGGCTTGTTGCACAGGGATATACTCAGGAAGAAGGGATAGATTTTGATGAAACTTTTGCTCCTGTTGCTAGACTTGAGTCTGTCCGCTTGTTGTTATCTGTCGCATGTCATCTCAATTTCACTCTATTTCAAATGGATGTGAAAAGTGCATTCTTGAATGGATTTCTTCAAGAAGAAGTGTTTGTGGAACAACCTAAAGGGTTTGAAGATCCACATCATCCCACTCATGTCTACAAGCTGAAGAAAGCTTTGTATGGTCTCAAACAAGCTCCAAGAGCTTGGTATGAGAGGTTGACATCATACCTTCTAGAGAGGGGTTTCACTAGAGGAAGTGTGGATAAAACTTTGTTCATAAAATCTGTGCAAGGGTCAATTGTTGTTGCTCAAGTGTATGTTGATGATATTGTTTTTGGATCAACTTTGAATACACTTGCTCATAGCTTTTCTGAAGAGATGAAGAGAGAGTTTGAAATGAGCATGGTTGGTGAATTAACTTACTTCCTAGGGCTGCAAGTTAAACAAATGGATGATGGGATATTTGTTTCCCAATCCAAATATGCTAAGGAACTTGTCAAAAAGTTTGGACTTGAAAATGCTAAACATGCTAGGTCACCAATGAGCACTAGCACAAAACTTTCCAAGGATGAAAGTGGAAAGGATGTAGGTCAAACCTTATTTCGAAGCATGATAGGTAGCTTGCTCTACCTTACAGCTAGTAGACCTGACATTTCATACAGTGTTGGAGTTTGTGCTAGGTTCCAATCTAATCCTAAAGAGTCTCATCTTCATGCTGTCAAGCGAATCATTCGCTATGTGAATGGCACACAAGGTTATGGTCTTTGGTATTCTAGGGATACCAATCTTAATCTTGCTGCATATTCTGATGCCGACTGGGCTGGAAATGTGGCTGACAGGAAAAGCACCTCTGGAGGTTGCTTTTATGTTGGTAATTCCTTGGTTTCTTGGCACAGTAAGAAACAAAATTCCATTGCTCTGTCAACAGCTGAAGCTGAATACATTGCTGCTGGTGCATGCTGTGCACAATTGTTGTGGATGAAACAAATGTTGAGTGACTATGGAGTCAAGGATTCAAGTTTAGTTGTATTTTGTGACAATGAGAGTGCAATAAATATTTCCAAAAACCCTGTTCAGCACTCTAGAACCAAACATATTGACATAAGACATCATTTCATAAGAGACTTGGTTGAAAATAAAGTGCTGTCTATGCAATTTGTATCATCTACAAATCAACTTGCTGATCTTCTCACAAAACCTCTTGATAATGCTAGATTTGAATACTTGAGAACAGCTTTGGGGATTTGTATGATTGATTGAAGTTACTGGAATACAGGATACAAGCATGATAATCACTGAATATGAGTATATCTTGGTATTATCATGTGCATTTTATATCATCTCCTTATTGCATATTGTTCAATGTGATTGAATCTGAAAATCTTCTGCACTCTTGGTTTGATTATGTTGATTCTATGTTATAATTCTCATGATGTTTGGAATCAAATGGGATGATCATTATTCTATGTATTTGTGATATAGATTGACCCATAAGTAGTCTGAACTATCTTCTCTTCAAGTATCCACATCATCTTGGGTTATGGGATTTCTCTCTCTATACTTTCATTCCCAATCAATTTGGGTCATGGTTTAATTTGCCTCATATGTCCAATGAAAAGGAAACATACTCATGAATGGAAGAAGAGAATTGATCTTCTTGCAAATTCATTGTCTTAAAACCAACATATATTGAAGAGGAGAATTGATCCTACTTCAAATTCTGTGTGAAGAAATCCTATCTTGAAAAGCTGTCATGATTATGCTTAAAAGTTCTCCCTAAAATGCTTGATTTTCCCATTTCATGATCTTCATGTGTATTCTCTGGGATTCCATGTTCAGCCTTTTGATATCTTGATGAGAAGTTGGTCATCCTCACCTACTTGGTTTGACTTCTATATTCACAATCATTGCATAATTTTTCAAATCATCTTGAGTCTACATCATCTCATTTATACATGGCTATGAATTGATCTTACCATTGCACACACTCACTACTTTGGATTCTCATATTACAATATTCAATCTTGTGATGATGTCCTTTTTTGCATGATGATGGTGATCATTGTCTAATCATACTCATTTTGTTCATGTTTGTAGCCTAAATTTTCAGTTTCTTGCTACTTTGTCAAAAGTGTTATGTCAATAGGTTTTGTTCATTGCTCAAATCGTGTTTGGTAATGCCTTTTGTTCATTGGTATACAATTATTCTTGAATCTAAGTCTCCATTCCTCAAATATTTTTGCTGATGAAACTGTTTTGTATGCATTTTTCCCTTAGTGGATCGATCCACTGCTGGTCTGGATCGATCCAGAGTGCATCTCATGTTTTTCCCTGATGTATTGAAGGCTGTTGGATCGATCCAGCTCTTGCCTGGATCGATCTAAATCAATTTGGCTCATTTTTTATCAAAACATGCTTTCTGTAAGTGGAAACTGGATCGATCTAGCTTCCCTTTGGATCGATCCAGCATGGTGTTTCAACTCATTTATCTCGCATACAGACTTCGTGGATCGATCCAGCACAACCTTGGATCGATCCAGAGTTGGTTTCCCTTACCTTTGTCTTGTGTTCAGGCTTAGTGGATCGATCCAGTCCTCACTTGGATCGATCCAACTTCGAGGAATTTCATTTTTAGGGCCAATTTCAGCGTGCACTGTTCACTTTCTTCTCACTTTTTCAGTCTCTTAAGCTCTCTCTCTCCTCTGTATTCTCTGTTCAAAGGTTTTTTTCTCTCATTTCCCTCATTTTCTCACACTATGAGTACCTCTGTACTTGACATTATTGTTCTCTGCCTCGGATTCTTATGGGTTCGAGTGATTATCTTCACCATGGCTGGTGGTGAAGGCTCTAGGCATGGAGGCTCATCCTCCAAAGGAAAGGGCAAGGCCCCGGCTGCCAAAAAGAGGAAGAATGCTCCTCTCTCGCCTCAAGAGCAAGCGGATCTTCCTAATCCTCTCACTGTTGAAGACCCAATGGACGAGGAACCCTCATTTGCCCATACCAAGCTCACTAAGGAGGAGGTTTATGAGCGGCGTCCCGTCATTTGTGAGCGTCAAGTAATCCCTAAGGGTATGACAGACACTCTCTTCATTCAAATGATACAATTCCATAAGTTAGGTCGTTTCTTTGAGCCTATTAAATTGTTTATTCCTTCGCTTGTCAAGAGTTTCTACATGGGTGTCCACACTGTGAACACCGACACCTGTGAGATTGTGTCTAGAGTTAGAGGGAAGTCTATCACTGTGACTCCACAGATGATAGCAGATTATTTGGATGTGCCCCTGCCCCCACCTAATTCTCCAGCTTTTTCTTTTGAAAATGACTCGAATGTGAGTGATGACATGCTTGTACATTCTTTGTGTACCTCTGCCGGATTAAAAAATGGAAAATTCATTCAAGGCAACCTCAAGGAAGAATTTCGTGCCTTGAACATAATTTTATGGTGGAATTTATTTCCCTTGGGTAGTCGAGTTCATTTTGAGCACTCCAAGGCTCGATTGTATTATGCATTCATGAATGGGGCTGTTATCAACTTTCCGAAGCTCATTTGGGGTACCATTCGTGTTGTGGCGCAAGCTCATGAGGTCAAGACGGCCTTACCATATGGAGCCATGATCACGGAGTTTTGTAAGAAGTTAGGAGTGAAGACTTCTCCCTCGGACCGGCCCGAGAAGCCTACTCGTGGTCCCATTGATTTGGCTTGCATTAATCGCAGCCGTGGTCATACCTCCGCTCCTGGAGGTGACTCTAATGAGGATGCTCCTGCCCCTGCTCCTGCTCCTGCTGCTGCTGCTGCCTCTGATGCTCCACCTCCTGTTTATCCCATGACCATAGCTGGTCTTCATCAGCGCATTGCCGCTTTGGAGGTTAGTCAGGCTCGCACTGATGCGAAGATCGACCACCTCATTTCCCTCTTCACGAGTCAGCGTGCTGATACTGCCGGTGGTTCAGGCTCGGGGTATACTGCACCGTCCTCCCCTCATCTTGACGACAGTGGCCTTGGATTTGATCCATCCATCTTGTGATCCCTTTGTCTGTTTGTGACAAAAAGGGGGAGAGTTTTTGTAGCTTTTGGGAGTTTTATGTTAGCTTGTTTGTTAGTTTGTTAGTTTTTAAGGTTGTTTGGTGGGTAAATATGTACTTTGTAACCTTGACTGGGTTATTTTGTTGAAAAGATCTGTTGTAATGAACTAATTGATGAAATGAACTGATTGTTGAACTTACCTTGACTATCAATACAATTTGATGTTTTATGGATGTTTGTAGCAGTGCTCTCTCTTGAATAGTTCATATTTTTGTCAATATGCTGCTTTTCATATTCAGTTCATTTTATGCTGCATAAGGTTGTTTGTGAAGCATGTGCAGGTTTAACAGATCAAGATGGAAGTGAAATGTATGATTCCTCAGTCATGTTGGTTTTAGTTTTGTTTTGTGTATATGATTGTACAAGTGAGGGGGAGTGAATCTTGTTTCAAGGTTTCTTAGATTCATTTTCCTGTTTTTCTTGTTTTATATTTTGTTTTGTCACGAAACTGCCAAAGGGGGAGATTGTTAGGTTTAGTGTTTGTGTGTTGGCTAGTTTCGTTTCAAAACTTGGTTTGGGTTTGT
>JAESVK010077876.1:0-11239 GCA_017140935.1 Hamamelis virginiana | reverse complement strand
TATTTCTTGAAGGAAATATGATAATTAAATTACCCAGCCTTTAAATAGTGTTCAGTTGACAGTTATATGCAATAATAAACATCCACAAAGAACACAAGGTATAACGAGGAAAACCCAAATGGGTAAAAAACCTCGGGAGCACTAGAAATCACTATGAACTTAAAACCAAGTACAAGACAAGTGATACTATCCACAATGACACTTGAATCCACAAGCCAGTAGAATCCCTTTCTTGAACGAGCGTCCAACGAATCCACGCTGCCTTCACAACATCTCCACGGACTGAACTCCACAGCCCTAGCTCCACCACACACACCGTAATAGACGGCAACCTCCGGAAATCCACCGAAAAACTCCTCCACCTTGGAAATCCACCAAGGCTAACAAACAACGGAACTCCACCGTTCAATTCGAATCAATGAATCACTCTAAACTCAGATTTGAAATTTGATATAGCTAAGCTATAAGGAACTATGCATCAACATTGAATAAATTCTAAGAGACTATGGATGCATAGAGCACAAAGGGGCAAAACCTAGGGTTTTGATATACTCAAGAAGGTTTCCCTTGGAGACACTTTCAAAGCTCTCTATGGAGGCTCTCTCTCAGCTGGTCTCTAACTCAACATAAACCCTAAGGACCCCTTAAATAGGCCAAGGCAAAAGATTAGGGTTTTACACGAAATTGCACTGAATTTTGGCTTAAAAACGACTTGGATCGATCCTACATGAGATCCCGGATCGATCCAAAGTGCTCTGCCACTTGGATAGATCCAGCCAAAAGTGTCGGATCGATCCAAAAGTGCAGTCCACAAAGTGGATCGATCCTACAAAAAAGGCCGGATCGATCCAACTATGAAAAAACATAATTAGACCATGAGGTTGCCATATTCAGAAACTAGACTTCCTAAGCTTTCTAACGATAGGTTGAACGTCGAAATCGGAGTCCGGATGAGAGAGATATGACTATTTGAAGTCGGAAGTTTTCGTCGACAAAAAACTGCACAGATCCAAAAGACTCCAAATGCCTTCTAACACTTTTATCTCAACTTTGGCACATTAAAACCACCTATGGTCAATAAAATATCCTAGGTTCTAAGTCAAACTTACCTTCCTAGGACATTAACCAATAAAATAATGCAATACAAGCTTGAGCAAGATGATATAATCGATTTGAAGCGCTTCTCTCAGACTTGATGCAGGAGCTTGAGCTTGAGGGATTACTGGCTTGAGACCAATCACATACACAAGCTTTGACAACCAAATTAGCCAACATATACAAAAGAAATACCTAACAAGAGCCCTTTGATGAGTTAAGCTTATCCAACTATTAGGGTTCCCTCTCACTTAAATAGACTTTTCCTCTTTTTAGGGTGTTTGGTTACTAGTGCTAGCATGACCATTAACCTCATTTAGGTTACTAACACTCTTGAATTAGATATCCTTTTGACTCTTAATTAATTAACCATTAATTAATTAAAGTCAAACATATATTAATAAAAGTGTACCCCTCTCACAAGTTTAAGAACCTCACTTATGTCCTTATGTGTGTGACCCATTGGGTTCATCCCAACCTAGTAGTGGCAGGGGGCATCTCAATGTCTCCCAAAATAGAAACTTTCTATTTTTAGGTTCGATTGAAACAATTCTAATTTTGCCGTCAATGATAACTCTTATCATTAGGCCTTCACTAGTCATGAGTGACATCTAGCAATATGTCATGACGTACCCTAGGTGTGGGTGAATATACGAACGTGTAAATGAACCCTTCGTGCTATAGATAATCCCTCACCAAACAATGTCTTGATTAAGTTAGTTGGGTATGGATTCATGTCAAACCCTAACTTAATCATATGTCACAAATTCACTAGAGTATAATCTCAATTAGGTATACCCTTGAAACACTTTTCTTGGTAACCTTCTGCTTTGGCCAAAGACTCCATTGAGATAGTATCTGTGAACTAACTAAGACATTCGCCCTTTCATATTAAGGGTGGTGATCCTCTATTGCACACTCACCTATCTTCATACATAACTCACTAGAGCCAATGAGCACCGATTACATCCTTATTGTTAAGGGTGTACGAGATACTATCAAACTCTAACAATTCATATATAAGATAACAAGTGGTGTCTCAAGTCTAAGGATTACAATTGTGATTATACACATGAGCAGCTTTTGACATACAAATAGAATTCCATAAGCTGTACTCATATTGGTCACGTTCGGTGTACTTGTTCTCTAACAAGCACCCACAGGTTTGCTATAGTGTCTCTACATAGATGGTTCGAGACTCACCATCCTCCCATGGAGCTAGTAAAACCTGAGCTAATCTTAACGGTTTATAATCGTCCAAATATATAAACCTATGATCAGGAACTAGTTTAGGATAGATGTACTTGAAGGTTATAAGTCTCTCTATCTCAACACTTAAGATATAACTCTCTATCATACTATCCAAGCACTTTATCATGAAAAATAATTAAACACAAGTTTACATAATAAAATTAGCCATATCATAAATGAATAATGTTTCATACAAGATAATATAATGAAATATAAAACCCTAAATACAACTTAACAATTGGTTTTATGGCACATATCTAACAATCTCCCACTTGCACTAAATCCAATTAGTGACGTACTTCATCCCCATCTTCTCAAGATGTCGATCCAAGACTTTCTGGGTAAGAACCTTGGTAAGTGGGTCTGAGGTGTTATCCTCAGATGCTACTATTTGCATACCGATATCTTCTCTATCTATGATTTCTCAAATCATCTTGAAGCGCATATCAATGTGTTTGGACTTCTGATGAGACATAAGATTATAATATTGAACGATTCAATATTATCCAAACAGCTTTGCTTCCGAAGCGGCTACATACTCAGCCTCTGTAGTGGAATCCGCTGTAACTGCTTACAACTCTTCCAACTAAACACTCCACCATTTAAGGTGAATAAATATCCAGATGTAGACTTTCTATCATCTATATCTGACTGAAAGTCAGAGTCAGTGAAAACATCTACTTTAAGCTCATCTCTTCCATAGACAAGAGCCAAATCCTTAGTCCTTCTTAAGTACTTAAGGATGCCCTTGACTGCCACCCAGTGTGCCTCACCTGGGTTAGACTGATATCTGCTGACAACACTTAGAGCATGACTGATATCAGGTCTTGTACATAGCATATCATACATAAGACTCCCCACAGCTGATGTATAAGGGATCTTAATCATATGCTCTCTCTCTTGATCTGTCTTAGGAGACATATCCTTGGAGAGATGAATTCCATGTCTAAAGGGAAGTAAACCCCTCTTGGAATTCTCCATACTGAACCTCTTCAGTATTTTATCTATGTACATGGATTGTGAGAGACCGAGCAACCTCTTAGATCTATCTCTATAGATCTTTATACCCAGTATGTAGGTTGCTTCTCCCAAATCCTTCATGGAAAAGTTGCTAGAGAGCTAAAGTTTTACCGATAAAATCATTCCTACATCATTCCCAATGATTAGGATGTCGTCCACATATAGGACCAAGAATGTGACTGCACTCCCACTAACCTTCTAATATACACATGGTTCATCCATATTCTGAAGGAAGCCAAATGATTTGACTGCTTCATTGAATTGAATGTTCCAACTTCGAGAAGCTTGTTTCAGTCCATAAATGGACCGTTGTAGCTTGCACACTTTGTGGTCCTCACCACTGGATATAAAGCCCTTAGGCTGTTCCATATAAAGATCTTCTTCAATGTTACCATTTAGGAAGACGGTCTTTACATCCATCTGACATATCTCATAGTCATAGTGTGCGGCTATAGCCAACAAGATCCTAATGGATTTTAGCATTGCTACTGGCGAAAAGGTTTCCTCATAGTCAACGCCTTGCTTCTGATTATATCATTTTGCCATTAGTCTAGCTTTGTAGGTCTCTACCTTTCCATCCGAGCCTATCTTCCTTTTGTAAATCCATTTACAGCCTATAGGTACTATACCTTGAGGTGGATTTACCAAAGTCCAGACTTGGTTAGAATACATCGAATCCATTTCAGATTTCATGGCATCTTGCCATCTACTCGAGTCGTTGTCCAACATCGCTCCCTCGTATGTAGTAGGATCATCTGGATGTTCCTTGTTTCCAAGAAACAACTCCTCTCTCCTCTCATGAAGATACCCATATCTATCTGGAGGAGCAGATATCCTACTAGATCTACGAAGTGGTGGTGTAACAGTAGGTTCTGCCTCAACAGGGGCAGGGGTGGTATCAGTGTTGATCTGTGAACTCTCGGATAATTCCTTGAGATCTATCACTTGACCTTTGCCTCCTTCTTGAATAAACTCTTTTTTCAAGAACACGACAAACTTACTAACGAAGACTTTCTCTTCACTAGTGTGATAGAAATAGTATCCCAAAGACTCTTTTGGGTACCCTACAAATCTACATTTGTTTGATCTTGCTTCCAATTTGGTTGCATTTTGGTTTTTAATGTATGCAACAGAACCCTAAACCCTCAGATGCTTAAGGCTTGGTTTCTTCCCATACCATATCTCATATGGAGTCTTAGGGACAGACTTGGAAGGAACCCGGTTTAACAAATAAGCAGCTGTCTCCAATGCATATCCCCAAAAGGATATTGACATATCAGTGTAACTCAGCATCGACCGTACCATGTCCATCAAAGTACGATTTCTCCTTTCAGATACACCATTAAGCTGAGGCGTACCAGGAGGAGTCCACTGCGATAATATGCCAGCCTCAGTCAGATGATCCAAAAACTCGGCGGTTAAGTATTCTCCTCCTCGATCCGATCGAAGAGCTTTAATACTTTTGCCAGTTTGTTTCTCCACTTCAGCTCTGTATTCTTTGAACTTTTCAAAGGATTCAGATTTGTGTTTCATAAGATACACCGTACCTAACCGTGAGTGATCATCAGTAAAGGTACTGAAGTAGGTGAAACCACCCCTGGCAACTTTATTTAAAGGTCCACATACATCAGAATGTATTAACCCCAGTATGTCTCCTGCCCTCTCACTGTGACCAGTAAAGGGCGATTTGGCCATTTTACCCATGAGACAAGGTTCACTGGTAGGTAAGGGTACAAGTACATATGAGCCCAATTGCCCATCCTTACCTAACCTATTAATCCTTTCCTCACTAATATGACCTAATCTTAAATGCCATACATAGGTTGAGACATGTTCATCACGAGGTCTTTTATGCCCTTTAGCATTTTGATTCTTCTCTAAACAGTTTATACTACCATCCATGTTCAAGAAATATAGACTGCTTAGATATATGCCAGAACCTACTAACTTATTTCCAAAAGAAATAGTACAACCATTTCTATTGAAAACAAATTCATAGCCAGAATGTGTTAAGGATGAAACCGAAACAATGTTCTTGACTATACCTAGCATAAACTAACAGTCTTCTAATTTCAGAACATGCCCTGATGGTAAAATCAGGTCACAAGTCCCAACAGCTAATGCAGCAACGTTTGCTCCATTTCCTACTCGAAGGGAAACTTGATCTTGACCCAATTGTCTGCTTCCTCTAAGTTCTTTAATATTGTTACATATGTGAGAACTAGCACCGGTATCCAATACCCAAGAGCAAGCAGAGCTAACTGATAGATAAAATCCTGAATTAGGAACTATTCCTAATTCTTTAGATAGCTCATTGTTACAAGATTCAGTCAAACAATAGTCAAATTCATTTTCGGATATTTGTTTGAGTATAACCATGATATCTACAAAAATAAGTAACAGATTAATATATTTCATTAAACCATAATTACTTGGTCTTTAGTTTTATGGTGTCTCCCACTATTTTATCAAATCCCATACACCCTCTATAGGATTCGATAATTCCAAAAATTGAATTCTTAATGGGGATTGGGGTCTCATTTAAACTAGTGAACCTCACATGATAGTTTCTTGGATCACTAATCCAAAGGGGTGGATAACTCTTTATCCAATGCTTCACTAAGCAAGTTCCAACCTTCCTTTAGCCTCTAAATTACAGTAACCTCACATAATAGTTTCTTGGTTAGTGTACTTTAGTTAAATCACACCTACCATTTGTAATACCCCAAAAATTTTAAATGTGCTATTTTCATCATTTTGATAAGTTTTGGGGTATTTTGGAATTTAAGAAGCTTTAATTTTGAAATTTTATAAAATGTTTGAGGTGATTCAATTTTTTTTTTTAAAAGCTAAAGGGCATCATGCAAATAAGAGAAATTAAATTTTACTATATTGCAAGTTAGTCCCTAGTCACCTCTTTAAAAACCCCACGAACCAGCCTCACACCTCTCATACTTCACTCATCAGATTTGGGTGTTAGAGAGGGAGCTGTGAGGGAGAGTTGCTGGGGAGGAGAAGTGGTCGGAATCCCTGCCGGACTCCTTGCCAGAAATCTGTTTTTGCTTCCTTTTGAGGTATAGTTGAGTTCTTGTGTTGAAAGCCTTCTCTTTTCATTCTTCTTTCTCTAATATCCTTTGAAAAGTACTTGGGTACAGGTCTGATTTTACTTGAATAAGAGTTTATAATGCACATTTAGCTTTGCTTCCAGATTCAACAGCCTTATTTAAAGGATTAAGCAAAGATTTCATCTCCATGCAGACTGATTTGAGTTTATTATTTAGATCTGTGACATGCATGGAAGGTTTATGAGTTTTCATTCTTTAATCTTGAATTTCAAAACAGTTTTCAGGCATGCATGCAACCAGATTCGGTCCTTGGATTTTGGGCTTTGAAGTTTATATATTCTAATGGGTTATTTTATTTAAATCTTGATCCGAATAGATTGTAGTGAGTTTATCTCAAATCAGATTCAAATGAAGTTTTTTTTTTTATCTTGTAAACTTGCTGGTGTGTAGATTGGGCATGCATGGCCTGGCATTGGTTTGTTACATTTCTGAAAATCAAAATGGCAATACATCAAGCTTTGTTTTGAGCTGCTGTTTTCGGGACTGTGCATATTAGAGACCTTTGCATTTTTGTGTCTCCTTTAGAGTTTGGTAATTTGATTTATTTACCTTGAGTTTGCAAGTAACAAATCAGCCTTTGGGATGGTTTGATTTTGGGTTCCGAGTGACTGGGTTAAAGATGGTCGTGAGCAGCCATGGCTGCTCTGCTCGAGTTCTGACATGGGTTTTCATTGTGAATCTATTTTATCTACTTTGCATGTGGTTAATTCAAGTCCTAGAAATTATATTCAATGAGATAAAAGATTTGCATGTGGCATATGGGCTGCTATGATGGTTTTATTTTAAATTTCCAGTGGCTGTGATGAAGGAGATGACCACGGCTGCCATGAAAGCTTAAATTCAAGCTTTGATTTTTTTTTTCTTAATTTGATTTCAGTTCTGAGTTTAACTTTGCTGCATGTAGGGTTTAATTAAATTGTGAACTGTTACTTTGTACTTTAAAGGAACTGGAATGAAGTTCACTTTAAGCTCTGGCCATGGCAGCTTCGGCCATGGCAGTCCCAACCGTGATAGCTTCAGCAATAGTAGAGTTTGTGGCATCTTGGTTTTGGGGTTTGGAAAATAAATTAAGGTTTTAAATAAATTATTTAATGTTTTTAAAAGATTATTTAAAGATTATTATTATTATTTTTTACATTTTGAATTGGTTAGGATGAAGTTTCAGCCACTGTTGCAGGTGAATTGTCGTGAGGAAGATAACCATTTTTGGAAATGGTTATCTTTATAAGCAAAATTCCTATTTTGCCCCTACCATTACCAATAATGGTTGTTTTGTAAATTTTTACTTCCAACTTCAAACTTCAAACCTTCATAACTTTTGCATATGAACTCCGATTTTCGCGTACTTTATATGTACGGAAAGCTCTCGGAGTCTAGTTTTTAAATATTAGGTTTATTTTATTAGATAGGGACTTATGCATATCTTTATTGGTCAATATTTCAAATCAGGATAGTCCCGGTAACTATCCTTTTGCGAGTTAGCTTGCATTACATCAGGACACTGCTAGGAGGTCTTTGCCCAGTCAAGGTAGGATACTGAACCTCTCTAACTGTGATGGTATACGATTTTATGTGACATAAAATACTGAACTATTTTATGGAATAAACATGATACATGGAACATACTTGATGAACTGTGTGGTGTGGTGTGGTTTATGACTGTTTATGAACCTGTATGTTGGCATGTGGATTATTTATTTTCAATCCTGTTTTTGGATGATGGTTATAACTGTTTTAGAATAATGCTTGAAATGCTTATCTGCCACATATGAATTACTTTACCTGCTCGCTTTGGAAATTGATTTGAAACTATATAAACCATTTCTGATATGCATGGTTTAGGCTCAGTTGGTATACAAGGAGACTATTTAAGGGCCCATGGTCCTGGGTGGAGCCTTAGTGCGGACCCGAAGTATATAGCCCCGTAGTGGCTCGACAGTTGGCCATGTGTTTTAGGCAACTGATCGGTTATCCTCGAGAGGTCAGACCCCGTAGTGGTCGGTTTCGGCTGTCGTTGTGCCGGAGGCTTGTTAGTCTAGAACAACGTCCTGATATACATTCTGTGAGCCTGGTCTTCGAAATTGATGGATATTACCTTGCGTTTATGACTGATCTAAACCCACACCATTTATGTTATTGAACTTTGAACTAAATATAAACTGTTTTATTTATCATGTTCCTTGTATCAATATTATTACTGTTGGTTGAGGTTGTACTCCTATTGGGCATTCCATGCTCATGCTGTGTTTCATGCAGCAGGTTTACAGGTTTCTGGTAGAGATTTAACGGTAGGAAACTCTACCCGGGTTGCATTGGGATTAGCAGTGTTCTGGGTAGTCGTGCATCGAGCAGTCTAGTTTGCATTCGAATTATTTGTCCTTCGAACTATCAGCTTATCTCCCTTATTAGCCTATATGCCAGGGATGTTGGCATTAAGTTTGGTACTCTTGTCTCATTTTTTGTTGTATTACTCGTACTTGGGCATGTATGCACTAGAACATATCATTTCATGTTGTTATAAATTATCCTTTCTCTATCCTGTGTATGGAAATATGAATGAGCAGTGCAGGTTGTACCTTCATCTTGACACGTGTCAACCTACCCGGGATGGTCGGTATAATGGTCAGGTTGAGGCGTTACACCATTCACATGAGTATGGTTAATTGAATGTGGCATCCCTCACATAATAGTTTCTTGGTAAGCCCCATTATCGCACCTCATGATATCCAATATGTAACAAGCCAGTTTGAACCTTCATAATGAATGTGTTCCGACATATCTGCAGCCAAACACATCCACCATAAAGATTCACCTATCTTGTAATGGTAGGAGGCTAGGATAAAGCACTCATATGCCTCTTCCTTACAATTTAACTTTTGAAATTGAGGGGTATTTAGGTCTCATCAGAATATTAACATACATCACATGCATTTATATATCACATATATATAATTAACCATTCTTCATTATTAGTACTTTAATGATACTCCCACTATCCATAAAGGAACGGGACACTATCATCAAAGACATATAATAATATGGTTAATAGGCCCCTAAAGCATACATCTAACATATATATGGGCTCAATGGAAAGTTTATGGACTTTAGGGTTGGGCCCAACTAGAGCCAATAGTTGAGCCCTAGGTCTAATGTGGGTTATGTGATCGCAATTTTAACCTGTAACTATTACATAAAAGAAAAGATCTTCTCAAGGTCTTCTCTTTGTCCTCCCACTGGCAATTAGGGTTTCTAAAACCCAATTTCACATTTTACTTTTATTTCTTCACTTTTGTATTTCCAAAATGTTGTAAAACAATTTTTCAATCATATGAAACATTTAATAGACATATGTGAAGATAACAAAAATAAAATATATGCCAACTAGTGGCTGTGACACACTAGGGTTACAATCCCTAGTGTGGCCGAAATCCATTAAGGAGGTTTAGGGTTTTAGGGTTTCCAATTTTGATTATTTAAAATTGCAAGAATTAAATATAATCAAATTAAATATTTAGGATTTCGTAAACCCTAAAATACAGTCATCATATATTGCTTTCCTATTTTATAGGGATTCTAAATATCACAAGCTTTGACTTATCAAAGAGATTGCAAAATTAGAATCCTATTTGAAATAGGAAACTTCCTTATCATCATTAAAGTTTCCTAAACTCTAAATGGCAGCCACTATTAAATTAATTAATCACATTAAATAAATTCCTAGGTCAACTAGGATTATCCTAATAAGCATCCCATATTAATTAGGAAAGAGAACACCAAATAGGAAACAAAACAAATTAGCAATTTCCTAGTTAAACTATATTTCCTATTAGGATGTTGTCATCTTCTTCACCATGCATACACCATGGACGAAATTACTAGGGTTCTAAACCCATCAATGGCCGAAAATCATACGAGGGTTATAAACCCTAAATAGATAATATGTGCTAAGGTTCCAAAACCCCACATGGCCGAAATATGCTAGGGTATTTAAACCCTAATATCATCCCATGATGTAGCCGCCATTCATAGGGTTTCTTAAACCCTAATGGCCGAATTACACTAGGGTATATTAAACCCTAATGCAGCCCCATCAAAGCCGTCCATCACTAGGGTTTTGTAAAACCCTAGTTGCAAATAATAAAACAAATCATAAGAGGCTCAAAGACCCCATGGCCGAATTCTTCAATGGTGGTTTTCTCAAAACCCCATTTAATTAAAACAGTTTTTTAATACATGCCAAACAATTGCCATTCATGATTCGAATCATGGATTAGAGTTGGCTCTGATACCACTGAAAGAATAAGATTAGGGAACGCAACGGAGAGTAACGATTTAAATTTTCCCATTGTATTCATCCAAGAATCGAACTCTAACGATGAATCGAATCAAACTTTAATTAAAAACAATAAATAAAGCTTACTTGTTCCTTTTGTAGATGCTCGTCCTCTTCGATGATCGTCCTCGCAAAAACTCCAAGTCCAAAAAATATGGTGACCTCCAATGATAGTCCACACGAACACAAGAGTCGATAAACTTTCTTTATCTTTCAACAAATTGAAAAAGCAAGCTTGGAGAGGGAGAGAGAGAGAGTGGCGGCTTAGAGAGAGAGAGCTAAAATTCTGAGGATACTATTTCTTGAAGGAAATATGATAATTAAATTACCCAGCCTTTAAATAGTGTTCAGTTGACAGTTATATGCAATAATAAACATCCACAAAGAACACAAGGTATAACGAGGAAAACCCAAA
>JAESVK010077870.1:0-15569 GCA_017140935.1 Hamamelis virginiana | reverse complement strand
AAGTAAAGCATTATCGATAGTGTCATTATTAACTATCGATAATGATAGCAAACATCAGCAAGCCAAAGCTCCAGAGTGATCTCATTATCGATAATCCAGCCATCAGCTATCGATAATTGCAACAATGATGCAACCTTGAATTTTCAGTTTGAAGCCTTTATCGATAGTCAGTATTCAATCATCGGTAATTGAAGTTGATGCAGCATTCCATTGTTTTACTGTGTGAAGTCATTATCGATAGTCATATCCTTCATTATCGATAATAGAGTAATTTCAGTCCCAGTTTAGTTCCCAGTTCAAGACCATTATCGATACCTTCAACCACAATTATCGGTAATGGATTGAAGTTGTTGATGTTCCAGATTCCTGCAGAGGACCATTATCGATAATTGCATTCATAATTATCGGTAATTACAGTTGTAAAGTTGATTCAAAAGAGCCATTATCGATAATAGTCTTTCTAATTATCGGTAATGGGCGCCGCCTTAGCCAAAATATCTCGAATTTCTGACTTTTTGAAGGGCAAATTTGTATTTTCCTTAGTCTTAGTATATAATCTTTTGCCCTGAACTTTGTATATATGTTTTTCATTTTCATAGAATAGTTTTAAGGGTTTTGTAAGGATTTTCTTTCTTCTTTCTAATCTTCCTCTTCTTTTTAACTTAGATAGTTACTTTAGTTCATGTTTTAGTTAAATTTCATTTTGTAATCTTGATATTAGTTAGTTTTAATCTGTAACAAGTACTCAGTTTAATTTAATTCCAGTTTATAGAAGTTAATTTCATATTTCTTTAGTTTTAAATTATGCTTTCAAGTTATTTTAATTTTATCAAAGTTCTTTCAATTATTATGAGTAGCTAAATTATTAGCTGGGATGAAGAGGGATACTTAATTTATATCAGAGGTATTAATTCTCACAAATAACTCAACTAGACAGATTTGGATATTCATACTAAACATAAAATTTATATATGATCCATGAGGAACTGTCAGTTTTTACCATCTGTTGACAGGATTTCTTGCCACAGGTAGTTCTTAGTGTTTAAGGCGTTCCAAGTGTGTGATAACTGCATTAAATTGATGTTTATAATGAATATCCTATTTCTTGAATAGTTGGTTAAGTTTCTATTGTAAAATTTTCCATCCGGGTCACTTTTCAGTGTTATAGGGATGAGTAAAAACTGTGATGAATTAATACTAATGATATAAATGAGTTGAACTCTGAATTCCAGTTTGTCTATTTTTTTTTAGTAAGACTATAAACAATCTTTGTGTATTTTACACAAAAACAAATCTCAAACCAACCATTGATTTTCTTTCTTTTATCTACACTAAACAACTTTTAAAAAGAATTTCGAGTTTCTCTCTGACTGCTTATCTCTGCAGACACAACCATGGGACTCCATGAAATATTATGCTTGCAACGGTAGATTCTAAGCTTGGGATTGAGTTGCACTTTATACACGCAAGCATTTTTGGCGCCGTTGTTGGGGATAGGCGACATTTGTGAAGCAGCCAATTCTGAAGTAGCTAGAGGTAACTTGCAATTTCATTGCAAGTCCGGTAAGTGTTTTTATTTGATAGTTGTTTAGCCATTGTAATTATCATCAGAGTGCTTCTTATTAATTAGTGCATGTCCATTTGGATTCGAGACGAATTCAATAGACTTATAAGAGTTAATCAAGAGGACTCAGTAAATAGAAATTCTAATTTTTCTGAAAATAACTCAATTGAATCATTTCCAATGGAATTTCCCCATATGGAAAACCCTCACTTTGATCCTGAACAAGTTGTTAATTCTCAAAATGTTGAAGGAAGTGGAAGTGGAATTGAAAATAATACTGGTATAGGTAATGTGCAAAATCAAGCTGGTAATGGTCAAAATTTTAATGTACCACCTCAGGTAGTTGGTAGAGTAGTCCATAATAAGTACCCTCAGTACCAAGCCTTACACCAACCACCTGTCCTTCAGCGAAGAACTCTTAGAGAGACTCTTCATCTGCAAAGATATTCTCTGTCAAGTTGTATCGTGTTGCCTTGTGACGCAGTAGAATTTCCCATTAAACCTGATATGGTGAGACTCCTACCCCTGTACCATGGGTTTGAGTCAGAGGATCCATATGAGTTCATGCATGATTTTGAAGAAGCATGTGGTACTATGTTGTATACTGGTGCACCACACGATATAATTTGTTTGATGATGTTTTCTTTCTCTCTTAGAGACCTAGCTAAGAAATGGTTGATGTGTTAGGGAAAACACTATTTTCTCGTGGACTCAATTGCAACAACAGTACTTTGATAAATTTTTCCCACCAGAGAGGACTAATGCTTTAATGAAGGCATTGCAATGCTTTACTCAGAAAAACAACGAATCTTTTGCCAAAACTTGGGAACGTTTCAAAAGTTTAAGTTATGCAATTCCTCATCATGGCATGGATTTGAGCCAACTCATAAATTACTTTCATCAAGGTTTATCTTCGGATACTAAAATATTTATTCAAATGATGAGTAATGGAATGCTTTTCGAAAAGAGTCCTGACGAGGCTTGGGATCATTTGGATTTCATTTCTGCACAAGCAAGTGATTGGGAAGTTAACACTATCCCAAAAACTTCTCGAACTCCAACAACTAGTGGTAAATTCATTGTAAAAGAACCAGATGAGACTCAGACTAGATTAGCTCAATTGATAAAGAAAGTAGAAGCCTTAGAAATAAAAAAACTGAATGAAGTGTCTACATTACCTGTTTCTAAGGAAGCTGAATTCTGTAATATGTGTAATATACAAGGGCATTCAATTGATGATTGTCCCTCGTACCCTACTTTCAAGGAGTCTTGTAATGACCAAGCCAGTGTAAATGCCATTTACCAAGGATCACAACAGAAAGTTTCAAATTTTCCATATGGAGAGACTTACAATTCAAATTGGAGAAATCATCCAAACTTCAAATGGAGAAATGAAAATGCAGGTCCTTCTCAAGGGAATTCACAGCAGTTCCACCCACAGCAGCAACAACAGTAAGGATATTACCCCCAAAGGCAATTCCAGACACATCCAGTTAATGCTCTAAATTACCAACCTCAAGCACAAGGGTTTCCTCAGAACCCTAATGCTACCTTTGCACCACCTCAGAAATCAAGCAAATTTTGCTACTCAGCAAAACTAGATAAATCCATCTGTGTATCAACCTCTACACAAAAGAAACTTGGAAGACATTGTTACTCAATTTATCCAAAGCCATAATGTTTTTAATACTGATCTTCGTAATTCTGTTAATGAGTTGAAAATGCAGCTTTCTAAACTTAACACTTCTGTAGGTATTCTGCAGCAGGAGAAAGGTAAGTTTCCTACCCAATCCTTCAAAGCACCTAAGGGACAGAATAGTGTTGATTCAGTAGGTACTAGTGAGGGAAATGTTGAACAAGTTCAGGCTGTCACCACTCTAAGGAGTGGTAAAATAGTTGATAAAACCATCCACCCAAATCAGTTCAAAATGAAATTGTTTTGGACTCTAGTCCACAAATGATGGGGGATGAGATACAAAGTGATGTGCCTGAAATTGAACATTAAATTCCTAAGGAACGGGAGGAGGAAAAAGAACCTGAAAAGGTTGTTGAAAAATTTTATACTCCTCTTGCACCTTTTCCTCAAAGGCTTAGAAAGCCCAAAAAACCAACTGATAATACTGAGATTCTGGACATGTTTAAACAGGTGAAAATCAATTTCCCTTTGCTAGAAGCTATCAAAAGAGTGCCTGCATATGCAAAATTTTTAAAAAATTTATGCACCCAAAAGAGAAAAACAAATGTTCCTAAGGATGCTTTTATGACTGAGATGGCTAGTTTTATCTTGAAAGCCAACACTCCACCTAAGCTTAAAGACCCAGGGTGCCCAACAATTCCAATTGTGATGGGTGAACATAAAATTGATCATGCACTTATCGATTTTGGAGCAAGTGTGAACCTAATTCCATATCATGTATATCAACAATTGGACTTAGGGGAGTTGCAACCAACCTCGATTAATCTCCAATTAGCTGACCGGAGTGTGAAACGGCCTAAAGGGATTGTAAAGGATGTTATAGTGCAATTCAATAACTTCTATTTCCCTGTGGATTTTATTGTGCTAGAAACTCAACCTGTACCAGATTCAGGGACACAAATCCCAATCATCCTAGGACGACCATTTTTGGCTACTTCAAATGCCATTATTCATTGCAAAAATGGTGTTATGACAATCTCCTTTGGAAATATGACAGTTAACCTAAATATTTTCAATGTGTGCAGGCAAATGGAAGAAAACGATGATGCTGAGGATATTCAACAAGTAAATCTGATAGAGACAGTTGTTCAAGAACATTTGGAACTTCTCTCTGAATTGAATTATGAAGATGTGAGTGATGGTCTGGTTAAGAATCAAGATTGTGAGGTAAGTATAAATAATGAGGTAAATGTTAATTTATCTGTTTTAAATCATGAAGAAGTGATGGAGGTGAATGGTTGGGTACCTCGTTTTGAGGAATTACCTTCATCAGAGAAAAAATTATTACCATCTTCTGTTGAACCACCAGTGCTAGAGTTAAAAACTCTACCAGTTGACTTGAAATATGCTTTCTTAGGAGAAAATGGAACTTTTCCTATGGTTGTCTCTTCTCATTTGAAGACTGACCAAGAAATCCAATTGTTAAAGGTGCTAAGAAAACATAAAATTGCTTTAGGCTGGTCTATTGCAGATCTAAGAGGAATAAACCCTACTGTATGCACCCATTTTATAAATCTTGAGGAAAATCTGAAACCCTCCCGTCAGCCACAAAGGCGTCTGAATCCCATCATGAAGGATGTTGTTAGGAAAGAATTGTTGAAATGGCTGGATGTTGGCATCATTTATCCAATTGCTGACAGCAAATGGGTAAGTCCCATTCATGTCGTTCCTAAGAAATCTGGAGTAACAGTTATGATAAATGAAAAGGGGAACTTAATTGCTACACGCACCATCACTAGGTGGCGTGTTTGTATAGATTATAGAAAATTGAATGAGGCCACTAGAAATGACCATTTTCCACTCCCTTTCATTGATCAAATCTTGGAGCGAGTGGCAGGACATGCTTATTATTGTTTCTTAAATGGATACTCTGGTTACAATCAAATTGAAGTTGCTATGGAAGACCAGGAGAAAACAACTTTCACTTGTCCATTTGGAACCTTTGCCTTCAACAACATGCCATTTGGTCTATGTAATGCTCCAGGTACGTTTCAAAGATGTATGATGGGAATATTCAGTGACATGGTAGAGAAAATCGTCGAGGTATTTATGGACAATTTTTCAGTTTTTGGTGATTCTTTTGATGATTGTTTGACTAATCTTGAAAAGGTTTTACTTACATGTAAAGAAAAAAATCTTGTTTTAAATTGGGAAAAATGTCATTTTATGGTAGAACAGGGAATTGTCCTTGGGCACATTGTGTCAAAGAGGGTCATTGAAGTAGACAAAGCAAAAATTGAGTTAATTGCCAAGCTACCTTCCCCTAAAAGTGTTTAAGACATCTGATCTTTTCTCGGGCATGCAGGTTTTTATAGACAGTTTATTAAAGACTTCAGTGCAATCGCACGACCATTGTGCCGTCTGTGGACCAGCCACCTGACGGGCGGGGGGCTTTATGGGGTGAGTCCACATCATCATCGGGCGATGTGATTAGGGGGGTTTAAAAAAATAAACAAAACAAATGAGTCGCCACCTTATTTTTAAGGAATAAGGAAACCATAAAAATATTTTATTTTCAATAAAACAAAACAAACTCCATTTTCAATGAAAAGACAGTCTACAAACCAGAGTTGGATCCGGGGGCTAGGCTACGACGTGGGAAGGTTCCAAGCTTTCACTTGTAGGCACCCACCTCGCCCTAATTAAAGGACTTCTAATTTATTTGGGCTATTTAAATCCTTAATGCAAACAATCCTAAATAATCTAATCAACCAAAAAATAGTGATATAAATGCATTATCTATATTAGTTATATTAATAATAATAAAAAAATACAAACAAACCCTAAGAACCTAGAATACCCTACGGGCATCTAGGGCGGACTTGAGCCCTATTAGTGCCTACGTAACTTACTAGTATCACCTAGCAAGTATCAAAGTCCACGTAGTTCGACTATCCTAGGACTCTCCTATTGTAATCGATCACATCATCAAAGGTATTCAACCTAATTCAAGACTTTAACTTCGAGAGTTTTTGTTTGTTTAAAATCATTTATTCAAAATCATTTCAAATTAAAAGACTTTCTTAAAATCCAAATATTCTAAACAATTCTTATCTTTAGAATTAAATTCCAATTGAAAATCTTTTTCAAAGATATTTCAAGAAAACAAATCATAGTGAGGGGAATTTCATTCCAAAGTAAAAATCTTTAAAACATTTCAAATCTTTTTGAAAATCATTTAATAATCAAATATCTCATAAAATCATGTTTATTTTATAAACATTGCATTAAAAGTCTTTTTAGGAAATCTCTCGAAGATTGACTCTTAAATTGATTAAAATACTCAAATCTGAGTATGACTTTTACAACAAAGGACAGTCCTAGGGGTTGTCAAGTGACCTTCCTAAACCTAGGGTCTCTAACTATCCTTAAAGTTAATCTAAAAACCTAATATACTAATACGATGCATGCTGGAATTTAAATGAATTAATCTAACATACATGAAATTAATACTAACCATGCATGAAAATGCTCCTAAATGCATACTAATTCTACTATGTGATCCTAAGCATATTTCTAGGTAGGATTTGGCCCTAAAATAATTTTTAAAAGCGATTTAAGGACATAAACAAACCTGGACAGATTTGAGTATTAACCTTAAACCACTCTAAAAACCATGAAAATAAAGAATAAAAATGGTGAAAATGACCTAGCATGCTTTCTACATGAATATACTATGAACATACTATAAGAATCATGCAAAATATGGCTTAAAAATGTTAATTAAACCGCTTAAAAACATGTATTCAAATCTGGACATATTTAAATACATATTTAAAGTAGCTTAAAAATCATCTTTAATCCATAAAAATATCAAATAAACACCCTAGCATACAATCTATCGTGCTTGACTAAATTACCATGCAAAAACATATCAAAAACTAACAACAAACATGCTTTAAACAATTATTTTAAACACAAGGGGAGGATCTTACCTTCGCAAGCTCCCTCGTACACAATTTATATATTCAATCCATCAAATCGATATCAAGTGTTCAAATAATAATAAAAAATTATAAAAAAATGACTCACGACTCATCACATGTCAAGAATACATATTAACACATTCATATCATCATTAATACCATCAATCAAACATTAAGAGATTCAAATAACAATATGAACATATCAACACTTACCCTAGGCATGCTCGCATACATAAAATAACAACAAAATACTCATCCTAAACATAAAATCATAACAAAAACTAACCCTAGCATGCTTACACAAGTAAAATCATAACGATAACCCTAATCATGCTTACTTACATAGAACCCCAATGAAACTAACCCTAAACATGCTTACTCACATAAAATCATAGCAATACTAACCCTAATCATGCATACTCACATAGAACAATGATAAAACTACTTCTAATCATGCAAACACACATAAAATAACAAGAAAACTAACCCTACTCATGCATACTTACATAAAATCATAAAAATGCTAACCCTAATCATGCATACTCACATAAAATCATAAAAAAGGCTAACCCTAATCATGCTTGCTAACATACAATCATAATAAAAAACTATGCTAATCATATTTACTCACATAAAATAACAATAACAGATAACCCTAATCATGCTTGCTAATATATAATCATAGTAAAGTTAACCCTAGACATGCAAACTATATTAAACAAGCTACCTACAACAACTAATATCATTCTAACATATGCAAGCCACTAAAAATCCATACATATAATACATATTAAAACATGGAGATGAAAGAGAAGATCTACATCAAAATAACAAAACTTGAACTAGGATAGAACCCTTACATTTTCTTCCTCCTTCTTGGCTATGTTCCTTCAATCCCCAAGCCTTGAATTCCTCCTTCCTCTCCCTCCTTAGCCTCTAGTTTTCTCCCAAATGATGAATAAAAAAAAATGAAATTCTAAACCCTAGCCTCTTGGTCCTCTCATCTCTAACTCTATCATGGCATATTTATAGAGTTAGGGTTTTAAATCTTGAATGGTTGGGATTAAATGCACTAAAACTCATCCTAGGGCTTAGAATGAATCCCTCTAGGGTTTACAATCTGAGTTCCCTCGAAAAATCCCCCAAAAAATCGAATTAAATCGGCCAAAATAGGTGAAAACTTCCAAAAATGAAAAATGGGGTCGACCATCCTGGTGACCATCCTAGCCTGGACGGCTGGCCGTCCTGGGCTGGACGGTTGGCCGTCCTAGCTAGGACGGTCACCGTAGTGACTTCCCAAATTTTGTCCCATTTTCAATGGGATTTCATATTTTGGTCATATTTTGGTCAAATCTGATCCAAATTCGATGGTTTAGGGCTCAAAACGACCGTGTTTTGATCCTCCACATTTTTAGAATGTTTTTGAGTTAAAAATACTTGACCATGGTCAAGGGTTTTAACAAAAAGCTAGCCAATTGACCCGGTTGTGCCAAAATTGGTCATATGACCATTCCTTGTTTTGTAAAATTGATCAATTAGGCTTGCACCACTTCTAAAAACATGGTTTTAATATGAAATTGGTACTTGAAAACATGTTTTGAAAATCTTTTATTTTGGTGAAAATGACCAATTCACGATCGATTTGAACAAAACCCTAATTCAGCTCATTCTTACCCGTGGGATCGATTTTGGGCGAATCTATCCCAACCATTCAAAGGCTCAATTGACACTTGAAATACACTCCCCACATCCATATAAACCTCATGAGACAATCCGTTTCGAATTCGGAGGTCATTCGGAAATTATACGAGAAAAAGGACAAAAATGCCCTTCAAGTCGCAAAAACCCTAATTACCTATCGAGCTCTCATCAGAATACCATGAAAATTTACAGGGATGTTCTAAAACACTTCAAAAGTCAAATGAAATACAAATGGGTTGATTCCAATCCAAATGTATACATGAAATAACGAATTGTCATTTTCCTCAGAAAAGAGCAATTTGGTCTTTATAAGGTCAATTCCTCACCAAATGATCAGCTATTCTAGTTAATCATTTGCATAAGTATATGATAGAAATAATTGGTAAGAATGGGGTGTCCACACCGTCTCCTTTCAAAAGATATCCCATTCGAGTGGAATGCTGATTGTGATGAAGCTTTTACAAAATTAAAAGAATCTTTGATTTCTCCTCCAATTATGCAATCTCCCGATTAGAATCTGCCCTTTGAATTGATGTTTGATGCGAGTGATTATGCTATAGGGGCAGTACTAGGGCAACGCAAAGATGGTAAGCCACATGTAATTTACTATGCCGGTAGAACCTTCAATGATGCACAAATGAATTATACTACAACAGAAAATGAACTATTGGCTGTAGTATTTGCCTTAGATAAATTTAGGTCATAAGTGATAGGAACTCCTATTGTAGTCTTTACTGATCATTCTGTTTTAAAATATATGTTCACCAAGTAGGATGCTAAGGCAAGACTAATCAGGTGGATCCTTCTCCTCCAAGAATTTAACCTCATCATCAAAGATAAAAAAGGAGTTGAGAATGTTGTGGCCGAACATTTGTCGTGAATCATCTTTGACGATTCTTTTGAAACTCAACTCAATTCTGAAACTTTCCCTGATGAGCAACTGTTTGCTCTTGTTACTTGTCCTTGGTTTGTTGATATTATCAACTATCTTGTGACAAAACAAATTCCAACTGATTGGAATTTCCAAGACAAGAAAAAGTTTTTATCTGTAGTTAAATATTTATTCTTTGATGACCCTTATCTGTTTAAATGTTGTGCTGATAAGATTATTCGCAGGTGTATTCCAGAGAATGAACAAAAATCAATCTTATCATTTTGTCATTCCGAGGCTTGTGGAGGACACTTTTCTGCTAAGAAGACATCGGCGAAAGTTTTGCAATGTGGATTTTACTGGCCTTCTCTTTTCAAAGATGCATATCACTTCTGTAAGTCTTGTGAGAGATGCCAACAATTAGGAGGGATAACCCGTAGAAATATGATGCCTTTGACTCCCATTTTGATTTTAGAAATTTTTTATTGTTGGGGCATTGATTTCATGGGTCCTTTTCCTTCTTCATGTGGGAATCTCTATATTTTATTTGCTGTTGATTATGTTTCCAAGTGGGTAGAGGCTATTCCAACCAAGACTAATGACCATTCAGTTGATCTGAAGTTTTAAAAGAAAATATTCTGAGTCGGTTTGGAATGCCTAAAGCGATCATAATTGATGGTGGACTCCATTTCTGTAACAAACCTTTTGCAAAACTTATGCAGAAATATGGAGTTACACATAAAGTTTCGACCGCTTACCACCCACAAACCAATGGACAAGCTGATCTAGCCAATAGGGAGATTAAAAATATTTTGGAAAAAACTATGAATCCCAACCGTAAAGATTGGTCACTAAGGCTCACTGATGCCTTGTGGGCTTATCGAACGGCTTTCAAAACGGTTTTGGGAATGTCTCCCTATCGTCTTGTATATGGCAAAGCTTGTCATTTACCGGTTGAAATGGAACATAAGGCATATTGGGCGATTAAAATTTTGAATTATAATTTGACCCAAGCTGGCGAGCACAGAAAGTTACAAATCAATGAGTTGGAGGAAATCAGAAGAGATTCCTATGAGAGTTCGAGGTTGTACAAAGAGAAACTCAAGACCTTCCATGATAAAAATATTATGAGAAAACATTTTGAACCCCAACAAAAATTTCTATTGTACAATTCTCGACTTCATTTAATTCCAGGTAAGTTAAGGTCAAGATGGACAGGACCTTTTATTGTTTAGCGAGTCTATCCACATGGAGCAGTCGACATTCTTAACCCTCAGTCAGGTAATATTTTCAAGGTTAATGGTCAGCGACTTAAACCTTTTCTCGAAACTTTCTCGTCTGAGGTAACGGAAGAACTTCTGGTTGATCCTGTTTACTAGGATCCGGTGGGTAAGTAGTGTGCGCTACTTACATATGGGTTTTGTGTATATATGTTTTGATAGTGTTTTCTTTCCTTTTTCCAGTTAGATGTAAATAATTTTAGTTTAAATAATCTTTCTTCTTGGCTTTCCTTTCAACATTGAGGACAATGTTGATCTCAAGTTGGGGGGAGAGCACTTTTGGTGCTAATTAGGGACCCATTCAAAATTTTTGAAAATCTCACTTTTTGTGTGCATATTATGGTATATTTGCAAGCTTTTGTAATTTTTGCATACCATTTATTGTCAAAATACACAAGTTTTGTAGTTTACTTGATTTAATTCAAATTTGAATCTTTTGATCCTGCATATGTACACTTGTGAACTAGTTAAATATTCAACTTTGTTACTCAAGAGAGTGAGAATCTTATAGTTATCTGAGCCATTCATTTTTGTTATGAGTGCCTATGACAATTGAGTATTTAGATGTGAGTTCTTATTTCTATTAGTCATTATGCATATTTTTTCGAAATTTGAATAATTCAGGTTTGAATGCATTATGATCATCTTGGAACAATTGTACTAAGTTAGAAAATGATTAAAGGCCATCTTTGGAGTCCTTCGAACTTAAATTCTTTCGTGTCAAGTTTCCCTTAGGACCTCTTTGAAGCTGTGTGATTCATTGACAAATTCTTTCTATTCCTAGTAACCATGTTGTTATGTACATAATATTGGAATATCCAGGGTAGTTAGATTAGTTAATTATTGTGATCAAAAATCTGAAGGAGCATGGCATGTTTGAAAGTTTTATTGCGGCTACCAATCTCAAGAATATGAACAAACTCGGGTAATTAGCTGCTTGGGGCAGAGAAAGTTCATAAGAGAAAAAGAGCAGCTATTTGAAATCACATTCAGGAAAAGGTACTGCCAATCTTCTTTTTGATAAACGAATTGTTCCCTAAGCTTCATAAAAAAAATAAAAAAATAAAAAAATGGCCCATTATCGATAATTACATTTTTAATTATCGGTAGTTTGAATTTCAATTTTGACTCAACCATTTCCTGAAAGCCATCATTATCGATAACTGCATTTTCTATTATCGATAATCATCAATGCAGAGAATCTCATATTCTATTGCAAAGCATTACAACTACCGATAGTTGGATATGTAGTTATCGGTAATTGAGTAAAAAAAAATTTCAAACCCGTCTGTAACCGCCCCTTTTATTTTCCCCATTTAATTATTTTTGAAGTCCGTGGCTTCTCAAATAAGCCACGAACTGCTCCCTTTTGCTCTCCCATGCTAACCCACGTCGTCTCAAGCAGCCTTACCACCTTCTCCTCTTCTTCGACTACCCAAGCCCTAACCGCACCACCCCATATTCTTCTTCTTCATTTCAACTATCGCATATCTTGCGCGACTCATTCTCTTCCATTTTTCCTCTTTTCAGTTTCTCATCCCCATCCATTAAAACCACGTCCTTCCATGTCTTCATAACCGAAACCCATCTCTATAAAAACCCACATTTCATTTCCTTCAAACCACATCAAGTCACTTCTTCAGTGTTGAAAGTTTAAGTTTTGAGAAGATGAACGGGCATAAAAAAAAGAAAATAAGCTTGGGGAACGATTTCATTTATCTTTAACGAAGAAAGGTACGTTCTTTATGTGCATTTGGAATTCTGAAATTGATTTTTGAGTTTGGGTTTGGTTAGATTGTGTGGACATGGATTTGAAACTCTCTGTGATATGGAAATCTCCATTTTTCTGGGGAGATGATGATCAAAATTTTGTTGAACTTTGACTTATATCTGTTCTTGTTTGAACATACCTTGAGTATAGAGAACATGGCAAGAGTTAAACAAACCGAAGAGCTTTTGGCAGCCATCAAAGAAAAACAGGCTGAAGAGGATAGGCAGCGGGCAGAAAAAGAGGCTAGGCCAAGGCCGAGGAAGAAGCTAAAAAGAAAGCTGATCAAGAAGCTAAAAAATTGCACAAAGTTAAATCCAAGGCTGTTCAGAAACGCAAGCAACCGCCGCGTGAGCCTGCAAATGGCATTTCTCTTCGTGAATCGGTTCAACAGCCACCTTCAAAGAAAGCCAAAACAACACCTCAGGGTAAAGGTAAGGCTGTCCTTCAGTCTTCTTCATCGTCTTCAGATTCTTATGATCAATTTATCCCCAAGAAATCCGCTCCAGTTGAGGAAAAAGAAGAATCTGAAGACGAGCCCGAAGTTGGTGAGATTGGCCCTACTGGGCACCCTAGAAAAGTTCTGAGTTCAGTCCCGACTTCATTTAAAGAAAAGCCCACAAAGCATACAGGTGCTCTAAAACCAAAGAAGCAAACTTGGGCAGAATTCATAAATCAAAAGGGTTCAAGCCGGAGCGTTTTGTGAAAGCCAAGGCTTTTGATACAAATGGCCGAGTTCTTAGTGTTATCCATCGAAGGAAGTTGGGTCAGTGGCTCGTTAAGTGGAAGGGTTATAAGCAAGGCATTGTGCGAAATTTTTATACTATGGCGGTGAAAGATGAGAAAAAGGATGTAATAACAGCAAAAATGAGTTTCAAAAAGATTGTCCAGCTCACCCCAGATCGTATAGCAGAATTTCTCAAGATTGAGCGTCCTACGCCGGCTGAAATTGAGTATCCTCATCCAAATCATGAGTCGAAGAATAGAAGGGCAGCCATGGAGATTATCAGTGATCCCACTCCTCCGAAGGATGATGGGAGTACTTTTCCTATTGGTTTTATGCATCCAGAGTATGCTACAATAAATAAGATTATTCATTGTAATCTTTATTGCCGAGGTTCGGAAGGTGCTTCGAAGATTGATGAAGTAAATCTGTTGATTGAGTTTATGGGTGATGCCATCATTGATGTAGCGGCATGGATCTTTGACGATATCTGTCACTACATAGCAGCGAAATCTACTCGCTCAATCCCATTCCCACAAATGATCATGCAGATTTGTCTTGATCAAGGGATTACTTCTTCTGAGCCTTATTTACATGGGGAAGGGGGGATTACTCCAGCTGCATCTTCATTGGGTCCGCGCGCTAAAACGAAGGCTGCTAGAGCAACACAGGCATCTCAAGGATTGAAAGCAAGGGGTGCATCTTCAAGTTCAGTGCCAGAGCCTATTACTCCTACTCCTTCTTTGCACGAGCTGCTAACTGCCATGCATGCTGACATTCTGGAAAATCAACGCAATATCAGTCGAATTTTGCGGCGGCAAGAGATTCAATAGGAGATTCAAATGAACTAGCAGGCTTGGAGTCGGTCGCTTTATGAGAAATTTGGAGTTGACCCTATGCCACCCATTCTTGAAGAATTCATGTATGAGTTTGCACCTCCTGTTTCTGTAGACCCTCCAGCTGCTGAAGTACCTTCTACATCTGAAGTTCCACAGACCGGAGATGAGACTGTGGCTGAAGGAGACGAGGCTGTTGACCCTTCTGTTGAGCCTGATGATTATTTTGATCTTTTTGAATGAAGTTTCTTTATGATGTTTCTTGAACAGTTAATTTGTTGGTTGAAGTTATTTTTGTTTATATATTTTAGGTTGTTGAAATGAGGATGGCTGGGTAGAACCTAAGTCACATATATGTCCATCCTCATCTTTTGTTTATCCAGTTCTTTTTGTTACCATGGTACTTTGCATAGCCTTTAAGACCTTTTTGATTTTAAATATAGTTGGTTGTTCCTTTGTGATCAGAACTGTTATTTATGATATGAATTTTCAAGTTTTGATATGTATGCATACAGGAGCTAACTTCGTTTTCAGTTTTATTCTTCTACGCGATTAAGGTTCGACTTATGCGTATCATGTTACGAAGAATCCTCTTTCTAGTAACTTTTCAATTAAGAAATATTCAGGTATGGATTCTTCTTTATCAAAAAGTCAACCAATTCCATTTTTGAGAGCATGTTGAAGATTTTTCAAGTTCATAAGTTGAAGCTTAACAGGATTGATAAGTTTGATTATGAATTGTTAACTTTATTGTGCTTGATATTTTGAATGAAGGCATGCAATTGTTACATTAGAATTGTTTTATTGCTTTTGTTTTGATTAGGAAATATTATGCTAGAGGACTAGCATTACTCAAGTTGGGGGGTGTGATTGTTTCACAATCATGCATTTCTAATGGCGATAACATAGTCCAATTTCTTATCTTTTGATATATATAAGTAGTTTATATTTAGTGTTTTTAATTATGTTTGTTATTTTCGATATTGTAGGAATCTTGTGTTTTTGAGGTGAAATAAGAGCAAAGTTAAGCGATGCAAAGTTTTGATGCAAGTTGAGTCTTGTTCGAAGAAAATGCAACAAAAATTCACTTATTACCGATAATGGTTTTCACCATTATCGGTAGTTCATTAAAAGAAAGCCAGCATCTTAAAGCCAGAAGTAAAGCATTATCGATAGTGTCATTATTAACTATCGATAATGATA
>JAESVK010077859.1:0-19626 GCA_017140935.1 Hamamelis virginiana | reverse complement strand
CCCTATAATTCTGAACCCCCCCCCCCCCCCCAAAAAAAAAAAATAAAAATAATAAAAAATTAAAAATTAAAAAAAAAAAAAAAATTATTACACAACATTCACAAATCTATATTTGTGTGTGTGTGTGAGAGAGAGAGAGAAAGAGCATAAGATAAGTACCCTTTGTTGTTGTTTCAGAAGAAGCTTCATATTCCTACATTCATAATTATCACCTCTTTGGCTAGGAATTCCAAGACTACCATCACCACAACTGCAAGGCCAGTTCAAATAGCTCAAATGGTTGAAATTATGAGAGGGGGAAAAAATATCAACACATGTTCAGACAACTTAGCATTTGTAGAGATATAAACACAACAGAAATTTTAAACTCAAAAAAGAAATGGAAGGAATGAAAAGGCCAAGCTGCTCAAAAACCATGCCATACATTGATAGCTATTCTCAAATAATCCCTAAATTAAAACTAAATAAAAAGCTAAAAATCTTCAAACCTCATTAATTTTTTTAACATAAAAGGGTTTATTTTGACCAAACAGAAGCAACTTGGCCAATATCTCAATGCTTAATGGGGTCTAGTGTGTTTAGCTGTATCTATCCGTTAGTTCCAAATACCAATAGTTTACAATTTGCAAATTATATTATAAGTGCAAGTTATCAGGCAATTTCAGAATAATGGCCATCACCCAGTCTTGGTCCTACCCAAGTGGGTCATGGGTGGGGTGAGCTGAACACGGCCCTAACATTTGATGTTGCACGAAGTGGCCTCTTCAAAGACTCAAACTTGAGCATTCTCGCTTGACAGCCATAGACTTTTACTATTGCACCAGACATGAGCAATTTTCACAATGATCTTCGATATTTTAAAAATAAATAAATAAAACTTTTTTTTCAGTGGTCATAATGATTATCTATTATCTCATTTTAATATGTTGACATAAGTGCAGACGTACAAAAAACATATCTCTACATAAACATTTGTACCAAAACTTTTTCATGATTGAGAAGAGCAAATTCAAATGGTGATCTATGGCTATATTAATTGTTCCCCTATTTACAAAAGATCTAGTTAATTACATGAAATAAAATATTTCTGATATCCTTGATATATCTGCATATTCGAGGGTATGATATTATACTTACATATCTTTACTGATATTATATCCATCACGTATTCATGTCTTTAAATCAATATCGATATTTTCGATACAATCGATATATCTGTGTTTTGGAACCATCGATATATTTGTCGATACTAATATTTAATTCCTTTACTTAAGCCTGATTTTTTTTTCCTTAAGTGATATGAGGTTCATGCTTTACCTCTGCGATCCTCTGCTTGGATTTTTCTGTGTTTGGGCTTGGGTACCTAAGATTATGATACATCATTTAAAGTGAGAGACAAATAATATACTTGGATAATGTGTCCATCATCTTAGTAACCAAGTGAACCCAGGCAGAGGATCCAAACTCTACCTCTGCTACCCTTGAAGTCCCATAATTCCATTGATCTGCTCATTCAGATTAGGTTCAAACATAATCATGTACTCAAGTACATTTAAGGTTTCTTCTACCACCAAATGTTGGTGGCAGAAGACAATGCACAGCTACAATTAACTACTCACCTGACCCAGCAATTCCTACAAACATCCGGATCGCATTCCCTGTCTGCGGCAAAGCAAGGGCATTGACGACTTCGACATTGACTTTTGGCACAATGACAGCCTCTAAATCGATTCTTGCAACTCTTGGGACATCTGGATGAGAAAGAGAAATTATTTAATATTTAAATTATGACTACACTGGATCAATAAATGAAATAATTGCATATGTTAGTAAAGACTGCGGCTCTACAAGGGAGAACTCTAAGGGCTCAGTAATTTGCCATTTTAAGAAAGGTAATAAATTTGAAAAGCTTAGATATTTGAACTGTGTTATTAAGAAGGAAAACAAAGGCTCACCCACAATATTTTTCACAACATGTCCCATTTAGAAGACAAGAGCACTGTTTTCCACAAGCTGATTGGCAATTACAAGGGTTATACTGTCGGCAAGGCTGATCTTTTCTCTCAGAAATCCGTTTCCTAATTGAATGGTAACCAGCAGACTTCCAAGTATACTTCAAACGACGGACTCTACCTCTCCTACGTAAAAACCTTGATCTTCTTCTCACCTGATTACCCTGAAGTGCAACATTACACAAATAATAAAAAAGAGAAATGTTCACTTGTTAGTGCAAGAAGGGTCCAATGCAACATGCAAACACGCTTAAAGGTAATACTAACCATAGTTTCATTAAAGTCAACCTTGGAATAGCCTTCAATCAGAGAATTTGCACCATCTCCTGCTCGGCCAGATAGCTTATTCTCAGAGCACTTCATGTATTGAAATACCTCTGAACATGTCTTCATACCATTCAAAAGGTTCCTAGCAATTAAACAACTGCCATGACAAATAAAGAACCCTCATTAGATGGAGAATTAGGAAATTGAAAGGACAGAAAAATCTCCTGCAAATAATGTACAAAAGCTACAGATGTAGATATTCTACAACCAGATTAGCTAGACTAAAGAATATATCATACAATGTACCAGTGCTATTCACAGTCATTTAAATGCAATCTAATCAAGTAGTCACTATTGCACAGAGAGGCACTGTCCAATACCTCATGGGTAGCGCCAACACTCTATCAACAAGTACTTAGAATTACTGAATTTCTGAATTTATGGATAACAAGCCACTGCCTTAAAAAATTATTATCAGGCAGCCGCTTGACCATAGATTTTCTCAAACAATTAAATTAAATTAAATTTTAAAATAAAAATAAAATGAAAGAAAGAAAAAACATTCTTCCCCACTCACTACATGTGTCCAAAACTTCAAGAAGCCGAGGAATACGTAGAAAAGACAGTTTTGTTCTTTCTTTTTTCTAGAAACCAATGAGTTCAACATCAATGTATATAGCTAGACCCAATTAAATTGCATGTCTTAATCCAGAACCAATTACAATGAAAATTGAATGTTTCCAAAATTTAAAAATCCATTTCCCATGAGAAAATGAGCTAGGTCAGGCTGGCTTTTAAAGGAAACAGTCATATCAAACATCATGCATATTCACAAACACTTCAATCTCCATCCTAGCTATCAATAACTACCTCAGCATAAAATTGGAAAACTAATAAACCAAATTGCACACTGACCTATTCCTGCCAAAAATCTCCACACCTTTCTCAAAAAGGCCTTTCTCAATAGTTTTCCAAGATTTGTCATCAATTGGTTCTTGTTTACAGATGTTCTCATCTACAAATTCTTCTTTTCTCAAGGTGTCATCACTACTAGTTGTGGGTGGATCATTGATTATCTCATTTGATGGGCCATCAGGAACATCAACTAGCAATAATTTGCGACTGTCCTTAATTGGAGATTTCTTCCCCCTGGACCTTCCAGCGGTTGGAGATTTTGCTTTCTTATGTGAAGAAGAACTAGCATCTTCATTTTCTTTACGTGAATTAGATCTTAGTTTTGTGTCTCTCCGCCAAATACCACCGCTAGCAATAGAATCAGAATCAGAAGCCACCATTTTCTTCTGCCTTTTCCGCATGCTAACTAGGACGCGCTCAGCAACTCGCTTACTGTTCCTCTTCCGAATTCCACTTTTTCCAACAAGCTTAGTCTTGGGTGGTGACGGAGAGAGGTGGGAAGAAATGGTGTCTTGCCTGGGCCTAATCTCGGAGTCACTACTCTCCGATATGTTTCTTGCATTTGATGAAGCACTTTCACTTTGGCAGGATTTTGTCCTCCTTCTAACAGAAGGACCAGATTTCCTCCTAGATGCCATCTGACCTCCAGCACCATCAGATAAAGGGACATGCTTTTCTTCAGAATCGCCAAGGGGAAAGCTTACTGTAGCAATACTTTCAGACTTGAGAACCTGACGAATCAATTTGATGCTAATTTATTAGTTTACAGATTCTTTAAGAAGAAATACCCTTCTACAAAATTAAAGCAATTAAGCACCCAAAATATACCAATCGGTAACAATGTGGTCCACATGGTGCATTTTCCTCATCTGGAAGGCTCCATGGAATTTGCTTTTCAGCCTGGCAATGGTTGGAAAAACACAAAAATATGAGTACAGCGAAAAATTCAGACAACTGTTAAGTCTTAAAAAACTTAAACTTACAGGAAAGACAAGATCTTGAGAACAGCCATGTAATCTACAATCAAAGACCTGCCAATATGAAACGGAAAGAGTGACATAGTTAATAACAAGAAATTAGAACAAAACAACATACAAACTGGGTAAAGTGCAATAAAAGTCCTTACAAGACATCGACGGCAAAATAGGTTGTCAAAAGAATCCAGAGCTGCATCAAGATCTTTATCAAGAAAAGAATTCACTGTTTGTGAAGCATCTTCAAGAGCCTTATCTCCCTTAATAAGAACTTCATATCTTGCCTGTATAAGATGTTTGATGGTGTTTCATATCTGTGTAAAGCCAGCAAAAAACAAATGGGAAACGGCTGGACCAAAGTTCACACTATGACCAGTTTCTATCAGATTATAAATAGGAGGAAGAAGCAGGGAAGAAAAAACTAACATAGTATTTTCAAATAAACACAGAACTAGCATACAGCAAAATGCAGGCCAATAACATTGTCCAGTTAAATGCATACCTTGACTTCACAAGGTCTTCTAGAAAAAAACTGTGCTAGCGATTCCAGCACAACATCAGATAAGCCAGCTTCTTTGATGGTCATTCTGCCAAAATAAATAAAAGAACACCATAAGAATAATTAGATTTATAATTTCTGCATTGCAGAATACTACCAATAAAAAATTTGTATTCACAATTTTACTTTTACCTCAGTCCCCAATGATAAATTTGAAGAACAAATCTGAGTTCCACACAGAACCTCAGCAGAAAATTCAAAATAAGGACCAAAGAATATATATATATATATATAGTCCTGATCTAGTCAACATATGCTTATACATCTTATGTAAGCATGAAGCCCATAGATAATTGTGGGATGCATATGGATGTCATGTATGCCAAAAATCACAGTGATCCAATGTCGGAATTCCAAAATATAGCTATGAAAAACTGTAACCATTGAAAACTGTCACAATTTTTCTCAGTGACATTTCCGAGAAACCGACCGTTGGATCACTGTGATTTTTGGCAGACATATATATATATATATATATATATATATATATATATATATATACACAGAGAGAGAGAGAGAGAGAGAGAGAGAGAGAGTATACTCTTATGACAATTCACAACATGTAATGACCCCAAAATAGTGAAGAAAAATGAAAAACATCAATATTCTTTCAGTATAGAAAATGAGAAGTGACACAAACAAACAAAATAAGGAAAAAAACTGTTAGTCCTATGTAATCAATGACCTCAACAACATCACCCAAAGCAGAATTCTGGAGCTAGTACCCCATATGTCATATGGAAAGTTTCATTGATCAAAACAAACAAGGCTGGAAAGGATTTCATGCTCAATTATAAGGGACAATTAAAAAATTGATGGGACAAAATCAGTTAAAATAATAGGCTGATGAAAGATGATAAAAAAGATATTACAAAATGGACACCTGTTTGCAGTCGAAAAATGCCACTTTAACCATTCCTGGGGAACTTTATGACACCCAATCAATTAACAACCTAGTGAAAAGTATGGTGTCATATGTTTTCTTTCTATGACAAATTATTATTTCATGCACATGCACTTGAACACAAGCTAAGAAGGCAATCAAGAATAAAGAGGCACAAAACATCAGTTATTAGGAATAAAAATTAAAGGACCCTTCAAGGCATAACAGAAAGGAAAGAATCACAGAATATGTAAACCACACTAGATAATTTCATTATACCAACCGAAGAATATAATCTTCAGAGTCCGCAAACTCTCTCTTTTCCTCTTCGTCTTCAATTACTTCCTCCTCACTGTCACTGCAAATTAGAGCTTCACCACCATTTTGATCATAATAAATTCTCCTTCGACCTACTACTGACTGATCCTCTGTCATTCTTTGATTTCTGCACCAGAATTATCATAACATCAGAAATACTCAAGTAGCAACAAAGTAAAATGGGCATGAAGAATCCATGATCAGTAAAACTTATTACACAAAAGACACTTCCAAACAGATAAAGACACTTCCAAACAGATAAAGACCATATCCCTGAAATAGAAAATATGGAAACTTAGACTGCGCACATTACAATCAGTCACAGTTATGTGCAGCTTATCATTCTGGCCACAGAAAATCGGAATATTAATTACTGAACTCATTGGTCGTAAATGGTGGAACTGGAGATTTTGATTATTTGTACCTAGAGAATGCTCTCCTATTCATTTTTGGTAAGATGACTTCATTGAAAAAGCCAAAAAGAGCAAAACAAGCTAAGAGAACATTGAACACAATTAAATCCTATAGACCCCCAACCCCAACAACATTAGCACAAAGTGTCCATCTAGCTACTGTATGAGTCTTACATATGATATCCCTAGGAGTATACGCAAAAAAAATGCATTCAGAATATTTCTTTACAACCACAGGATGTTGTATTTTGGATTTCCCAGTCCAAAATAATTCCGCTATTATGAAGTAATTAACTAAGATGTTATATTCTGTTAGATTTGTTCAATCCAACCTCTATTCTTAAACATGAGATAAATATAAGATGGATGCACGTATCTGTCCACATGATACTTTGCATTTTCATGAAGCTATCTTATATTATGTTATATTTGGTTAAAATTTATTTCTAATGATATTAAACATATATATATATAAGAGAGAGAGAAAGGAGATATCACATGTATGAAGTAAGCAAAATACAAGGAAATCTTAGAGCACCTGTCCAAGAAAATCCATGTTGTATAAGGAGGTAATCTTTTCGCTTCAGAGAATTTAATAGGCCGAACAGTATTCTTGACTGCAATGCTAGATCCTAGAAGAACAGCTGAAGAGGCATGGCCATCTTCTTGGGAGCTACTGCTATCCTTATCCCCGTTACTTACACCAGCACCATTTTGCATATCAATTGCATCTTTTTGCCTCTTTGTCAATAGATCTATGCTTTTATCCATGACGCTAGTCTTGCCATTTCTTCGTTCGTTGGATAATTTATATAACTCATTTGTGACACTGTCAAGCTTTTGCCTGTTTTCTTCCATTCTTTTCTGTTAAAAATATACAAGATATTAACATGACATGCTGATCACATTCACAAGCACACGAGCCAAATCACCAATGGTTTAGAGATACTATGAAAATGCACCTTTATATAAATACACCGGTCGACACCAACTTCTTTCTTTAACGAATCAATGACCGATAAAATGTCCCTAGGACTAGGACTTGTTTCTTGCGGTTTTGTCATCTGCAAAAAAAAAAATCAACAGGAGTCCAACCAGCTAGCAATCACAAAATTACATACAATCCAGGGTAAAATAGAAAGTAAATAAGTCCACGGCATAATTACACAATGAACAAACATGAAACAAACTGAAATTGATAAGCCTTCCATTTTACCAATCCTGGACCAAAATGCAATATTAGAATGAATAAGCATACGTGGAAAGGGGGGAAAACCCCCCAATTATCCACTGAAATTGAACCACAAAACCTAAATGAGCTCACTTAGATACAATGCAGCTGCCTGTCTTTATCTAGGTTACAATACATTCACAAAAAATGGAAGCAGAATAAGAAAAAATAAAACCTGTATATAATATAGCTTTAGTATCGACAGGATGAGTCACAAACAACTCAGCTCAACAGATAAGAGTCATAAATTAACACCGTTGAGCAGATCGCCATTAATGACGCTAAAATGCGAGTCAAAATCATAAAATTGGAAGAAAAATTACAGGCATGTGCATATATGTAAATACTTTATATATATATATATATATATAGAGAGAGAGAGAGAGAGAGAGAGAGAGTTTAGAAAGACGAAAGAGAATACCGGAAGGTCCTTGGAAGGTTCGGATCTGCTGGCGGAAGCAGAAGCGGAAGGCGAGGCCTTCGACGCCATTGACGCCGACGGAGTTGCCGCCACTGTACGGAATCCGATTCGTCAATGCAGTTTCGGGTCAGGATCGGGAACATTCAATGCAGCGCCAGAGAATACGAAACTTGTGGTCGGTAGGGTTTGTGATGGGATGGATATGGCGGGTCGGGCTTGAAACCCTAAAGCGCAAAAAAATAAAAATAAAAAGTCTCAAATTGCCGAAATTGGGGCGGAAAAAGGGCGCTTCTCGCTCATTTACGCATTTGGTTGGTTTGGTGAAATAGGAGTTTTGGGCAAGTATAAAAAAAATTGGGGGGAAGATGAGACGTGGCCTGTTTTGAAATTTAGTGCAACCTGCTCCTGTTTGGAAAATGCAATATTTTAAGACCATGCTCTGGACGTAGACTTAGGTTTGGGTTGGTGCGCTTAATTAATAATTAAAAAAATGTTGTAGGCCGTCACAAAAAATTGCTACAAACGAGTGTAATTTACGTGACACTAGTGAATATAAACTAATAAAATGAGAGGGAAGTGTGATATATGTGGTGCTAGCAATGAACCACTAAAATAAAGACTTGATGCCCATTGCGTTCATCCCCAATGCACCATAAGTAGTGGTTATTATGGTTATTTTTTTCTTATTTCAAAATAAAATGATTTTTTCTTATTTCAACATTCAATTGATTCTTTAGCTTCTATAATATAATTTTCTCACATAATAGTTTCTTGGGTAGTATATTATTAGTTAAGTCACACCCATCATTCACATAAGTATGGTTAATTGAATGTTGCACCCCTCACATAATAGGTTATTGGGATACATCATTATCGCACCTTGCGATATCCAATATTAAAACAAGACAGTATGAACCCTCATGATGAACATGTTCCCGTATATCTGCAGCCGAACATATCCACCATAAGAATCCACCTATTATGTAATGGTGGGAGATTAGGATAAAATCCAAGGTCTCTTCCTTACAACTTAATTTTGAAATAAATGAATTTTTGGAAAATAGTCTCATTTTTCAAATAAACATACATCACATATAGATCAAACATATATAATAAAGGTTTATACATACTTTTATTAGTAGTTCTCAATTATCCTCTTATTGTCCTCCTAGAGGTTATGGTAGATTCATTTTGAACATATAATAAATTAGGTTAAGGCCCTAACTGGCATACATCACATATATTAATGGGCCTTGAATAGATTATAGACTTTAAGGGTGGGTTCATTCTTTGAGCCATAAAGATGAACCCTCTAAGTCTAAAGTGTGGGTTGGGTGATCGTAATAAATCCTATGTAACTATTACATAATGACAAACGAATTTTCTTCAAAATCTTGATGTCCTTGTTAAGTCCTTCTCAAGTCTTTGCTTTCCTCTTGTACAAGACTCCACCATGTTCCTTAGGTCCACCACTCGCTTTCTCAAATTGTATATTACAATTTAATATAAAAGAAGAAGGGGATTAAGGAGATAGGGAAATATATATGTAAAGAGAAGGAAAGAAGCATGCAAACCCCAAATAATTACATCACCATATTTAAATTACTTTAAATACAATCCCAACAAATAAACCATTCACATCCAATGCGGCCAATTACAACTCATTTTAATTGGTCTTGAGTACATAATTATCCATTCACAGTTATACAATCACATTGCATAAAATAAAGTTACATAAAGTAAGGTAATGATGACAAATGGCATATAATTAATTAAAGTCATATTATCATTATTCCATAACAATAATAAAGCTATTATTATTATTTCATAATAATAATAAAACTCTTTTAAATCTCATTTAAAAATAATCCTATCATATCACATATGACTATACTAGTGTATTTCCTTAAATAAGTTAAACTTCTAATTAACATTTATTAGGGTTTCAAATATGTAGAATTTAATTCGAGAAATTATTTATATAATTCCTATCATGCATTTAACACCTTAATATGCATAGTAGATTAATCACTGTTAACCTACAATGTTGGAATTTAAATAATAACTCAAAACAAAAATTCTAGGAAAGACACAAGCCCAGTTTTTCAACAAAAACTTAGAATTCAGTTATTGTTTTGGGACTAAACTTTCTAATATTAAAATTAACTTTTAAAATGTGAGAATACTCTATTTTTCATGGATTCTCAGTCATCTTTCAAATGGCATAGGTCTCGCTTGATGATTCCAATGTTTGGTATCATTTTAAAGCACTTTGTGACATGCACTCCAAACCATGGCAGATTCTGAAATTTCTTCACAAATACATTTATGGGGCCTAACCTATAATGAATTAAGTTATGAAAACACTTTAATTCACTAGGTTTTTCAGTCATCTTTTCAATGGCAGGGGTCTCAAGTCGTGATTCCATCATATGGTATCATTTTAAAGCATTTTGTGATAGAGAGTTAGAAAATCCAGATTTGACTCTTAATCATAAAAATCTTAGTGAGGCTATTCTAGGTCATAATAAGTCATGAGAACACTTCCTAAACTTAGCTAAGACTGTCTACTAATGAAGTTGATAGGTGGTGAGCTTTGAAAACATTAGAAAATATTTTTCATGCATTTTACAAAAGCTACATAGTTGCTGCCCAGAAAAAAAAAAAAAAAAACAGCAACCTTGTTTTAACTTTAAAACGTTTTTAAAATTAATCCAAGTAATATATAATCATGCCAAAACACTTTTAACATGCTAATATATTATTAAACAACATCCCTAAATGTTTTTAAACAATTAAAACATTAATTCATCACATGAACTACTCAATCTCTCAAGCACACCAAAAAGTGTTTTTATAAAAAATATTACCCAAAACTTACTTGTTCTTCGATTTTTTATTTCCAAAAACAATAAAATCAATTTTGAAAACTTTATCAATCATTCATAAGTCATATGAAGAACATAAGGAATGTGAGAATAAATAAAACAAGGGCCATTAAGGTGTCAAAAACCCCCATGGTTGTTTTTTTATTAAATTTTTTATTGTTTTTTTTTAGTTTTTTTTTTTTTTTTTTTTTTATAACGAGATAGGGTTTAGGGTTAAGGTTAGTAAAAAAATTCCTAATCCATCATTTAGGGTTTCCATAAACACTAAACATGCTGCCATAATTTCCTAAATTCCAAATCATTCAAAATAAGGAAGAATCAAAACAAATTAAGAACCTTTCCTAAACTTGAATAATTTCAAAGAGGAAATTGTGGATTTCAAGATTTGACAATTAGGGGTTTTCGATTTCAAATCAAGAAAGTTCTCTATTTTGATTTAGGGTTTTCTAAACCTAAAACCAGCCACCATGCATCATCCAATTAGGGTTTTTGATGAACCCTAAATGGTCATTGTTAACCTTTTAACAAAACTCCATTAAAGCATTAATTTAAACAACTTTAAATCACATAATTGCATATATCAAGATTCAAAATTTAAACTATTTAAATTAATCAAGAACCATGCATCATCCACTAGGGTTTCTAAAACCCATGTGGCAGAATCCTTAGAGGGAAGAACCCTCTATGGCCGTGAACCCCATAGGGTTTCCCAAACCCTAGTTTTGCCATTAAAGCTATGGTTTCAAAAAGCAAGCTTTGTGTTCTTATTTCAAAAATCAAGAAACTCATCCATATAAACCTAGAGTTTCTCAAACATCAAGATTCATCCATGGATGATTATGTTAGGGTTTCATAAACCTAAATCATGATTTATATCATCAAATAACTAAGTTAGGGTTCTAAACCCTAAGTGCCATGAAGAGAGAGAGGAGAGAGAGAGAGCCGCCACTTGCCTTGTGGGGTTTTGATCATCACTCAATCATCTTCATGTCATGGAGATGAAACCCCATTGATCAAATCACAAAGGGATAAACCCCACTAGGTCCGAAATCCATAAGAGGGTTTTTATAAAACCCTAGCTTCAAAACACATGGAGGATAAATCCTCTCATGGCCGTGACTCTATGGAGGCAGCCCACTGTTGTCGAAATCTCCTAAGGGCAAAATCCCATGATGTCGTGACCATATACTTAGGGTTTGAAGCAAACCCTAGTTTCCATATTGATCAGACAAGTAACAATGTACGAAAACAAGGAGGCAAGCCTCCATGGCCGAATTCCATATGGTTTCATAAACCATTACCTTTTTTATTTTAATTAATCATACCATACAAGCCATCATCAAAACTCATGGTCATGCTTGATTTGACTCTGATACCACTGAAAGAATGTAACAATCATGGATTTGCAGCGGAAGTCATACGATAAAATTTTTATAATAATGAATCCATTCATCACAAACAATCAAGAATCATTACAAACATAGGGTTATGTGTTTATACATACAAGCATATAAATATTTAAACACTTTTAAATATACTTACTTGAATTTCTTGTTGTAGCTTTCGTCGCGAGCTTCAAAGTGTATGAAGCCTCCGATAGTATCCACACGAACATAAGACCTCTTGAACTCTTGCACTTCACAACCTTTGGAAGAGATAAACTTGGAGAGGGGAGAGAGTGAGCTCACAGTTAGGAGAGGAATAAGGGAGTCGGCTTTAGTGTGTTCCTCTTCTAATTTGTGTCTTATTCTCTTTATGATGAGTGGGTGGCTTAGTGCTAGCTTGTCCCATCACCTTGTATTTATAGAAAACTACCAGGGTTTCCTTTTAATACTTTATAATTAATAATTAAGCTCCTTAATTATTAACCATTAATAATAAGGCATAAGGCTCATGCTTAATTATAAATTAGAATTCCCTTCTCACTTTTAATTCAAGAGACTCACTTATGCTCTATGTTTGTGTGTGACCCATTGGGTTCACCCCAACCCAGTAGTGATTCGGGACATCTCATGTTCCCTAAAATAGAAACTTTCTATTTTTTGTTCGATTGGAATAATTCCAATTTTGCTCTCAATAATAACACTTACCATTAGGCTTTCACTAGTCATGAGTGACATCTAGCAACATATCATGACGTACCTCAGGTTTGGGTGAATAGTAAAACTATGTGAACCCTTCGTGTTACTTAATTATTCATCCCCTAATGTCACTATTAAGATAATATGTATGGTTATCAGTCAAACCCTATCTTGACAACTTGATATATATTTCACAAAATATAATCTCAATAAAGTAAATGCAGTGAAACTCTTTTCACTGTTTACCTATCACTATGGCCAGAGATTCACTTTGAGAATTATCTTTGTGAATTGATCCTGACATTCTCTCTCATTAAGTGAGAGTAATGATTCCTTATTGCACACTCATCTATCTCCATACATAACTTATTAGAATTAATAAGTACCGATTACATCTTTATGAAATTAAATGAACGTAATAAAAGAATATTCCCTTTAACTTGATCTCCATAGGAACATTCTTATAGATCATGTTCAGTGTACATATTCTCTAATATGCACCTACAGATTAACTAAAGTGTCACTACACTTATAGGAAAGACTACCTGTCCTCCCATTGGAGTTAGTTTAAATATGTGCTACTCTTAGTGGTTTATAAAAGGTCATATTCACCTTGAGAATTATCTTTGTGAATTGATCCTGACATTCTCTCTCATTAAGTGAGAGTAATGATTCCTTATTGCACACTCATCTATCTCCATACATAACTTATTATAATTAATAAGTACCGATTACATCTTTATGAAATTAAATGAACGTAATAAAAGAATATTCCCTTTAACTTGATCTCCATAGGAACATTCTTATAGATCATGTTCAGTGTGCATATTCTCTAATATGCACCTACAGATTAACTAAAGTGCCACTACACTGATAGGAAAGACTACCTGTCCTCCCATTGGAGTTAGTTTAAATATGTGCTACTCTTGGTGGTTTATAAAATGTCATATTTAATAAACCTAAGAGTAAGAACAGTTTAAAATAAATGTTTATGAGAAATATCAATCTCTCTATCTCAATAACTTGAGATGTATATTTTTCTTATCATTCATTCATTCATGGACTTTATCATGTATATAATTAAATATACAAGACAATTTATACATTCTAATTAATATAATATGAAATATATATACTCTTTAGGATTGGTTTTAGGGCATATCTCTAACAACTAATTAGTCCAAAACAAAGGAAATTAAATTAGCAAAAGCTTACTCAGTTAATATCAGGTTAAGCTTGATTCAAATTAAATAACTAAATTATTTTATCAAACCAAATTTAAACAATTCAAAACTCGACTCCACTCGGCTTGCACGACCGACTCGAGTCATTTGCAGCCCCGTGTTCCCACTACTGCATTGCCATGATCCATTAGGTTCGAGTCTGTTTACTCTAGTCCACCGACCACCGACACCAATCCTTAGGTAGAAGACACATTATTCCAGATCACACATATGCATATGCTTCTTTCAACCCTGTTTATGCTTGTGCATGTGGTGCAATTTTGACTCAAAAGCAAATTTGAGTCGAAAACTAATCATAATTTACCACATGCACAACATATGGCAAGGAGGCAATCAAAATTTCACAAGAATGTGGAGTACTGATTCCAGATTTAGGGTGCGGACCAAAAGTATTATTACTGTGGTATGGACTGTGTCGGGTACTAAATATGCGGGAATTTGCAAGTTTAAGTAACTAGGCCCTTTTTTGAATCTAAATCACAATGGCTAATTACTATATGTTTTAAACTGAGAATAAATAGAATTCGCCAAGACAATTCAAACAATCAAGAATCACATTTTATGAAACAGATATCTTAGAATTGAATATTGACACATTGATTATCGCGGTCAAGAATCACATCTTCTGAAACAGATATTTTAGAATTGAATATTACACATTGATTATTGTGATGGACATGATTTATGGATGATTTTGTTCATCCTTCATAGTAGTCATTGAAGCTATCCACACACACGCACGAGAGGAGAGAGGTATACAGTCCAACTTTATGAATATAAGGAAACTACTTCATTTATCCTCACTTAAGCATCGGTTCATTAAAATAAGGTCTTGAAACTATCACATAAGTGATCTAACTTGTCCAAGTGACTAATACAAAAACACTCCCAACAACATTCTACATTTTTTTAAAAAAATTTTTATATCGAAGCCAACCTTCCATAGGCATATGAAAATAAGAATTGCTAGAGTTTCCAAAAAAATTATTCAAAATGTGTCCGATCTCCCAAATGATGTTGGAGATGATCCAATCCTCTCTTTTTTTTAGCAAAATCTCTTACTGAAATATATGGAAGCCGGACAAATAATTTTTTAGATATATAGTATTATTTAATGAAAATAAAAAAATACATTTTTTTTTTTTTGTCTGGAAGCCCATTGGCCTAATAAGTTACACAACAGGAGGTAACCTTCTAATTTCCCTTAAACCTTCTATACCCTTAAGAAAATAAAATTCGAACCCACGTCTCTGGTACAACTCTTAGGAGACTTCACCCTATATTTTATATATTTTGACCATTCCAACAAATAGTATTAATGATCTTAAAAAAAGTAGAAATTTTTTCTTTTATGGATGTAAAACAGTAAACCATAAATTATATCTCCACCTATGATGGATGAAAATAAATAGGTAAAATAGATGAGTCGAGATTTTCTGTCCCACTTTTATATACTATTTTTTTGTCCCATTTTATAAAAATTCATCTTAAAAATTTAGGCTGCGTTTGGCAAAGCTACGACTTCCTATTTTTTGCTTAAAAAAGTAGAAAAATGGAAGTTTTAATAGTAAAGTACGTTTGGTAAGTTCCTTAACTTTTTACTACATGAAAGTAACTACCTAAACTTTGAAAATTTGTGGAAGTAAAAAAAAGTTGCCTCTGCTACTTTTTAAAGTAGAAAGCGGAAGCCAATTCTTGACCGCCCCAGGAGTCGAATCCCCTGGTATGCAATTTTTTTTTTCTTCGAGACTGAGCCCTTATTTCTCCTTCACTAAACCACGATCCACTCCTTCCTTCTTCATCTCTCTCTCTCTCTCATTCTCACTGCCCTAGCGACCAGACCCCATCTCGCCTCACACCAGCTACCTGCTCGCCGTTGCACCAGCGTAAGAGGGCTCGCCGTCGCACCAGCAACTTGCTCGCCGTCGGACAGCAACCTGCTTCATCCGCTTCAGGTAACACTTTTAGGGTTTCTTTGGGTTAGATTTTCTTCATATTTTGGGTTAGATTTTTAGGGTGTCTCTTGGTTTGATAAATTTGTTTCTTATTTTAGTTTGGTTTGTGTTGTACTTCATATTTTGGGTGATTTTGGGTTAGATTTACTTCGTATCACCTGTTGATTTAATAGATAAGGATTTTGAGACAAATGATCCTTTGAGGGAGCGGACATCACACAGTTTTGCCCTGTTTCTCATGTGCCCTGTTTCTCATGTGCTCTTTTACATCCTTCGATTTGGTTTCACAGTCTTTTCCACATTCTAGCTGCATCTTTTGAGAGTCATGGTTCTGATTAAGCTTCATGGCCCCCTTTGATGCCTTTTTATGTACCTCTGTCTACAACATTCACATCTTCTTGACTTGAAAACTGGTAAGCTTTAACTATGTAAATCTGCAAGGGAAAGATTTTAAGTAGTGTATAGATAAATTCATGCCACATTATACTATGGAGTTTGACTAACGTAAACAAAAGATGATGGTACCCACCTAATTAATTGATATTGCAAAAGATTGGTATGGGGAGAGGGGGTGGGGTGATGTTTGAATTTGATTGAACATAAAGAAGATAATCTGCAACCACATAATTAAACATGTTTGATTGGTTGATGCAGATCTCCGTTAAATTTCAATACCATGTTGCATATAGAAATTGCTCCTGATGCAGTAGAGTAAAAAAGGAAAATTGATTTCCCATATGATAAATGTCTACTGCTGCCTGATAAAAGAGTATCATTTTTAAGTCAAGTGCTTAAATCATTCTAAACATGTTAAAAGAAACAAATCGGCATGTATGAAACTTGTTCCGGTAAAATGTTATGGCAATGTTGTATGAATGTATAATGCGGTTGGCTATTATATGTATCCTTATAATTTGAGCTAGCAGAGGTTAAAACTTCATGGCAGGATTACTTTTTGATGTATCTATCTTATACAATGTGTTCTACTGTATATGGTAATATTTTCTTCATGTGCATCCAGTAATGTGAAGAAAGCCTTTTTAAAGGAAACAGAATACTTCTCCATTTTTTTTTCTTTGATTAGTGCTCTTAAGGTGACTAGATAATTTCCTTCCTTCATAAGTTAGGTAACCTTATTCTTTTAAACAGAATCTATGAAAATGTTGAAGAATTTTTTTTTATTATATTTTATTTATTTATTTATTTTTCAGATTCTAGGATTTTAGGACAATGAAACAGAAACTTATTTTGAGAATTATTTTAATGGAATGTTCTTTAATCTATCCTTCACTGCAGGAGCATATAAATGTGTTTAGATATATTTTTTGTCCTGTCTTCTTAGATTTTCTCTTTTTTTTTATTGTTTGAAGTTATAAGTTAGAAGGGGAAATGAAGCTACATTATTTATTTTCAGTTTTAATTTACTCACAGGAACATGTGGACTTGCGTTTCACCTTGGGAAATTCTGATTTGTGAAGAAGGAACTATCTTCTTTAAGAAACAGAAGTTTTTTTTTCCTTAATGAGAATTACATACAATAACTTTGTTATTTAAAAGACATTTTTCAATAGGAATGAATGAGATGGATCATATGTATTTACCAAACCCTCTTAAATTTGGTATGAAGTCTTCTCCAATTCAGTAAGAATCCTAAACAGACGAATTTCTTGAGTAGTTTATTAATTATAATGTCAATCTTCCCCTTTTTGACTTTGAATTCACAAAACCAGCTGCTGTATCTTTGACCAAAATATATAGGCTTTTTGTCATATATGTTTTGGAGGGGAAGACTACTATGGGTTATCACCAAATTAAAGGGGAATGAGTGGTGCATGCTGGCAGTTTTTTTTATGTAAATCCTTCGAATATGTGTGGGTGAAGTTGGATTCTAACAAATTGCATAGAAAATTGAGAAATATCATTTTCCTATAATGACCATCCCAATAAAAAGGTGTTTGAAGAATTGTAGAACTATAATTATATATCCTAATTGAGTGCAAACAAAATAATCTATATATGTTGATTGTTTTGTGCCTAATTAGTATGTAGTGCATCTGGGTTGTGCAAGGTTCAGGTCAAAGATATTATCCATGCCCAAATTTAATTGGCTCAATGCATATGAACAAGCTAGTAGTAAACATGCCATGCTGTTTAGCTAGGATTACTCATGAATTGATGGGGTTTGGAGATGACTTTCATTTGCATTATTTGTTTTTAATTATCACTTTAGTTGCATACACAAATATAACTTGGGTTATTAAGTTGGATTTTGTATGCTTTCATTTGCATAATTCTAATTTTAAATTATGAACTTAATCATTTTGGATCGATCATGCAACAGGACAAGGTGATGACTAGTGCTATGCGAAAGAGTAAGGCTCGAGGGATCTTTTTGCGCAAATCAATAGCTAATGGAACATGGTGGAATATTTTTTTACTTTTGGATGTAATTAAATGGAACACGAATGTAATAGCTATGAACAAATTTGTTCTTGATATCAGTTTGAGTACTATTTGTACGTATATATGTTTGTTAGCTACTTTGAGGTCATGTCATATGAAATTTTTTGGACACAGAGATATGTAAGTATGTGATTTTTTATTTTTTTTTGTCATAATTTTTCTGGCAAACAGGGCTATCAAATCTTTGAAAGAAGTATGACACAGAGAAAAAGGTGGCCAATAATACAAAATAGTATGGCACTTAATTATAGCATCTCCTATTTTGTTGTATCCAAATATTAATTTTTGTTTTTTGCTTTTTAAAACAGGTAGCAATTTTGGTTATCCAAACATGCTTTTGTTTTTTGCTTTTTAAAATTGATAGTAATTTTGGTTATCCAAACGTACTTCTTACTTCCAAAAAATTGATAGTTGAAGCAAAAAGTTGCTTCTACTTCCAAAATTAAAAAAGCAAAAAAATGGTAACTTATCCAAACGCCACCTTAAATATAAATATTTATTAAAATGTGGAATATTCAAGATCGACTTTTATCATAGCGGCATAAAAGTGCTACATACAAGAATAGAAGATCCCTACTCAAAGTAGACTGCCAGTGATGAGAAAAAAAAAGCTAAAAAAGAAAAAGGAAAGGTTGAAAGCCACCAAAATAGCATTGCTCGTAGAAAATTTATCCCCGTAAACCATTCCTGTTCAGAAATATCAAATGGAAACAGCATCCATGAACTCTGCATCATCTGCCATAGCCTCCAAAGTATCAGCCAAAAGGCAAGCTTCAATATCCACACTCCCTTCTTCCACCCCTGGAAACACCGTTAACTTCCCATCTAACTTGTTCCCAGCACCGCTCCTTACTGCCACCGGACTTCCCCAACCAAAATCAGTCCCGTATACATCGAATTGCGGCGAACTGCCAGTGAACAAAGCATTTTCTACGATCGTGTTGTCAGGAATTAATAGCTTAGGGTTTTTCGCCCAAGACTCCAAAAAGTTCCTCACAGTTT
>JAESVK010077858.1:0-19604 GCA_017140935.1 Hamamelis virginiana | reverse complement strand
CCCTATAATTCTGAACCCCCCCCCCCCCCCCAAAAAAAAAAAATAAAAATAATAAAAAATTAAAAATTAAAAAAAAAAAAAAAATTATTACACAACATTCACAAATCTATATTTGTGTGTGTGTGTGTGAGAGAGAGAGAAAGAGCATAAGATAAGTACCCTTTGTTGTTGTTTCAGAAGAAGCTTCATATTCCTACATTCATAATTATCACCTCTTTGGCTAGGAATACCAAGACTACCATCACCACAACTGCAAGGCCAGTTCAAATAGCTCAAATGGTTGAAATTATGAGAGAGGGAAAAAATATCAACACATGTTCAGACAACTTAGCAATTGTAGAGATATAAACACAACAGAAATTTTAAACTCAAAAAAGAAATGGAAGGAATGAAAAGGCCAAACTGCTCAAAAACCATGCCATACATTGATAGCTATTCTCAAATAATCCCTAAATTAAAACTAAATAAAAAGCTAAAAATCTTCAAACCTCATTAATTTTTTTAACATAAAAGGGTTTATTTTGACCAAACAGAAGCAACTTGGCCAATATCTCAATGCTTAATGGGGTCTAGTGTGTTTAGCTGTATCTATCCGTTAGTTCCAAATACCAATAGTTTACAATTTGCAAATTATATTATAAGTGCAAGTTATCAGGCAATTTCAGAATAATGGCCATCACCCAGTCTTGGTCCTACCCAAGTGGGTCATGGGTGGGGTGAGCTGAACACGGCCCTAACATTTGATGTTGCACGAAGTGGCCTCTTCAAAGACTCAAACTTGAGCATTCTCGCTTGACAGCCATAGACTTTTACTATTGCACCAGACATGAGCAATTTTCACAATGATCTTCGATATTTTAAAAATAAATAAATAAAACTTTTTTTTCAGTGGTCATAATGATTATCTATTATCTCATTTTAATATGTTGACATAAGTGCAGACGTACAAAAAACATATCTCTACATAAACATTTGTACCAAAACTTTTTCATGATTGAGAAGAGCAAATTCAAATGGTGATCTATGGCTATATTAATTGTTCCCCTATTTACAAAAGATCTAGTTAATTACATGAAATAAAATATTTCTGATATCCTTGATATATCTGCATATTCGAGGGTATGATATTATACTTACATATCTTTACTGATATTATATCCATCACGTATTCATGTCTTTAAATCAATATCGATATTTTCGATACAATCGATATATCTGTGTTTTGGAACCATCGATATATTTGTCGATACTAATATTTAATTCCTTTACTTAAGCCTGATTTTTTTTTCCTTAAGTGATATGAGGTTCATGCTTTACCTCTGCAATCCTCTGCTTGGATTTTTCTGTGTTTGGGCTTGGGTACCTAAGATTATGATACATCATTTAAAGTGAGAGACAAATAATATACTTGGATAATGTGTCCATCATCTTAGTAACCAAGTGAACCCAGGCAGAGGATCCAAACTCTACCTCTGCTACCCTTGAAGTCCCATAATTCCATTGATCTGCTCATTCAGATTAGATTCAAACATAATCATGTACTCAAGTACATTTAAGGTTTCTTCTACCACCAAATGTTGGTGGCAGAAGACAATGCACAGCTACAATTAACTACTCACCTGACCCAGCAATTCCTACAAACATCCGGATCGCATTCCCTGTCTGCGGCAAAGCAAGGGCATTGACGACTTCGACATTGACTTTTGGCACAATGACAGCCTCTAAATCGATTCTTGCAACTCTTGGGACATCTGGATGAGAAAGAGAAATTATTTAATATTTAAATTATGACTACACTGGATCAATAAATGAAATAATTGCATATGTTAGTAAAGACTGCGGCTCTACAAGGGAGAACTCTAAGGGCTCAGTAATTTGCCATTTTAAGAAAGGTAATAAATTTGAAAAGCTTAGATATTTGAACTGTGTTATTAAGAAGGAAAACAAAGGCTCACCCACAATATTTTTCACAACATGTCCCATTTAGAAGACAAGAGCACTGTTTTCCACAAGCTGATTGGCAATTACAAGGGTTATACTGTCGGCAAGGCTGATCTTTTCTCTCAGAAATCCGTTTCCTAATTGAATGGTAACCAGCAGACTTCCAAGTATACTTCAAACGACGGACTCTACCTCTCCTACGTAAAAACCTTGATCTTCTTCTCACCTGATTACCCTGAAGTGCAACATTACACAAATAATAAAAAAGAGAAATGTTCACTTGTTAGTGCAAGAAAGGTCCAATGCAACATGCAAACACGCTTAAAGGTAATACTAACCATAGTTTCATTAAAGTCAACCTTGGAATAGCCTTCAATCAGAGAATTTGCACCATCTCCTGCTCGGCCAGATAGCTTATTCTCAGAGCACTTCATGTATTGAAATACCTCTGAACATGTCTTCATACCATTCAAAAGGTTCCTAGCAATTAAACAACTGCCATGACAAATAAAGAACCCTCATTAGATGGAGAATTAGGAAATTGAAAGGACAGAAAAATCTCCTGCAAATAATGTACAAAAGCTACAGATGTAGATATTCTACAACCAGATTAGATAGACTAAAGAATATATCATACAATGTACCAGTGCTATTCACAGTCATTTAAATGCAATCTAATCAAGTAGTCACTATTGCACAGAGAGGCACTGTCCAATACCTCATGGGTAGCGCCAACACTCTATCAACAAGTACTTAGAATTACTGAATTTCTGAATTTATGGATAACAAGCCACTGCCTTAAAAAATTATTATCAGGCAGCTGCTTGACCATAGATTTTCTTAAACAATTAAATTAAATTAAATTTTAAAATAAAAATAAAATGAAAGAAAGAAAAAACATTCTTCCCCACTCACTACATGTGTCCAAAACTTCAAGAAGCCGAGGAATACGTAGAAAAGACAGTTTTGTTCTTTCTTTTTTCTAGAAACCAATGAGTTCAACATCAATGTATATAGCTAGACCCAATTAAATTGCATGTCTTAATCCAAAACCAATTACAATGAAAATTGAATGTTTCCAAAATTTAAAAATCCATTTCCCATGAGAAAATGAGCTAGGTCAGGCTGGCTTTTAAAGGAAACAGTCATATCAAACATCATGCATATTCACAAACACTTCAATCTCCATCCTAGCTATCAATAACTACCTCAGCATAAAATTGGAAAACTAATAAACCAAATTGCACACTGACCTATTCCTGCCAAAAATCTCCACACCTTTCTCAAAAAGGCCTTTCTCAATAGTTTTCCAAGATTTGTCATCAATTGGTTCTTGTTTACAGATGTTCTCATCTACAAATTCTTCTTTTCTCAAGGTGTCATCACTACTAGTTGTGGGTGGATCATTGATTATCTCATTTGATGGGCCATCAGGAACATCAACTAGCAATAATTTGCGACTGTCCTTAATTGGAGATTTCTTCCCCCTGGACCTTCCAGCGGTTGGAGATTTTGCTTTCTTATGTGAAGAAGAACTAGCATCTTCATTTTCTTTACGTGAATTAGATCTTAGTTTTGTGTCTCTCCGCCAAATACCACCGCTAGCAATAGAATCAGAATCAGAAGCCACCATTTTCTTCTGCCTTTTCCGCATGCTAACTAGGACGCGCTCAGCAACTCGCTTACTGTTCCTCTTCCGAATTCCACTTTTTCCAACAAGCTTAGTCTTGGGTGGTGACGGAGAGAGGTGGGAAGAAATGGTGTCTTGCCTGGGCCTAATCTCGGAGTCACTACTCTCCGATATGTTTCTTGCATTTGATGAAGCACTTTCACTTTGGCAGGATTTTGTCCTCCTTCTAACAGAAGGACCAGATTTCCTCCTAGATGCCATCTGACCTCCAGCACCATCAGATAAAGGGACATGCTTTTCTTCAGAATCGCCAAGGGGAAAGCTTACTGTAGCAATACTTTCAGACTTGAGAACCTGACGAATCAATTTGATGCTAATTTATTAGTTTACAGATTCTTTAAGAAGAAATACCCTTCTACAAAAATTAAAGCAATTAAGCACCCAAAATATACCAATCGGTAACAATGTGGTCCACATGGTGCATTTTCCTCATCTGGAAGGCTCCATGGAATTTGCTTTTCAGCCTGGCAATGGTTGGAAAAACACAAAAATATGAGTACAGCGAAAAATTCAGACAACTGCTAAGTCTTAAAAAACTTAAACTTACAGGAAAGACAAGATCTTGAGAACAGCCATGTAATCTACAATCAAAGACCTGCCAATATGAAACGGAAAGAGTGACATAGTTAATAACAAGAAATTAGAACAAAACAACATACAAACTGGGTAAAGTGCAATAAAAGTCCTTACAAGACATCGACGGCAAAATAGGTTGTCAAAAGAATCCAGAGCTGCATCAAGATCTTTATCAAGAAAAGAATTCACTGTTTGTGAAGCATCTTCAAGAGCCTTATCTCCCTTAATAAGAACTTCATATCTTGCCTGTATAAGATGTTTGATGGTGTTTCATATCTGTGTAAAGCCAGCAAAAAACAAATGGGAAACGGCTGGACCAAAGTTCACACTATGACCAGTTTCTATCAGATTATAAATAGGAGGAAGAAGCAGGGAAGAAAAAACTAACATAGTATTTTCAAATAAACACAGAACTAGCATACAGCAAAATGCAGGCCAATAACATTGTCCAGTTAAATGCATACCTTGACTTCACAAGGTCTTCTAGAAAAAAACTGTGCTAGCGATTCCAGCACAACATCAGATAAGCCAGCTTCTTTGATGGTCATTCTGCCAAAATAAATAAAAGAACACCATAAGAATAATTAGATTTATAATTTCTGCATTGCAGAATACTACCAATAAAAAATTTGTATTCACAATTTTACTTTTACCTCAGTCCCCAATGATAAATTTGAAGAACAAATCTGAGTTCCACACAGAACCTCAGCAGAAAATTCAAAATAAGGACCAAAGAATATATATATATATATATAGTCCTGATCTAGTCAACATATGCTTATACATCTTATGTAAGCATGAAGCCCATAGATAATTGTGGGATGCATATGGATGTCATGTATGCCAAAAATCACAGTGATCCAATGTCGGAATTCCAAAATATAGCTATGAAAAACTGTAACCATTGAAAACTGTCACAATTTTTCTCAGTGACATTTCCGAGAAACCGACCGTTGGATCACTGTGATTTTTGGCAGACATATATATATATATATATATATATATATATATATATATATATACACAGAGAGAGAGAGAGAGAGAGAGAGAGAGAGAGTATACTCTTATGACAATTCACAACATGTAATGACCCCAAAATAGTGAAGAAAAATGAAAAACATCAATATTCTTTCAGTATAGAAAATGAGAAGTGACACAAACAAACAAAATAAGGAAAAAAACTGTTAGTCCTATGTAATCAATGACCTCAACAACATCACCCAAAGCAGAATTCTGGAGCTAGTACCCCATATGTCATATGGAAAGTTTCATTGATCAAAACAAACAAGGCTGGAAAGGATTTCATGCTCAATTATAAGGGACAATTAAAAAATTGATGGAACAAAATCAGTTAAAATAATAGGCTGATGAAAGATGATAAAAAAGATATTACAAAATGGACACCTGTTTGCAGTCGAAAAATGCCACTTTAACCATTCCTGGGGAACTTTATGACACCCAATCAATTAACAACCTAGTGAAAAGTATGGTGTCATATGTTTTCTTTCTATGACAAATTATTATTTCATGCACATGCACTTGAACACAAGCTAAGAAGGCAATCAAGAATAAAGAGGCACAAAACATCAGTTATTAGGAATAAAAATTAAAGGACCCTTCAAGGCATAACAGAAAGGAAAGAATCACAGAATAAGTAAACCACACTAGATAATTTCATTATACCAACCGAAGAATATAATCTTCAGAGTCCGCAAACTCTCTCTTTTCCTCTTCGTCTTCAATTACTTCCTCCTCACTGTCACTGCAAATTAGAGCTTCACCACCATTTTGATCATAATAAATTCTCCTTCGACCTACTACTGACTGATCCTCTGTCATTCTTTGATTTCTGCACCAGAATTATCATAACATCAGAAATACTCAAGTAGCAACAAAGTAAAATGGGCATGAAGAATCCATGATCAGTAAAACTTATTACACAAAAGACACTTCCAAACAGATAAAGACCATATCCCTGAAATAGAAAATATGGAAACTGAGACTGCGCACATTACAATCAGTCACAGTTATGTGCAGCTTATCATTCTGGCCACAGAAAATCGGAATATTAATTACTGAACTCATTGGTCGTAAATGGTGGAACTGGAGATTTTGATTATTTGTACCTAGAGAATGCTCTCCTATTCATTTTTGGTAAGATGACTTCATTGAAAAAGCCAAAAAGAGCAAAACAAGCTAAGAGAACATTGAACACAATTAAATCCTATAGACCCCCAACCCCAACAACATTAGCACAAAGTGTCCATCTAGCTACTGTATGGGTCTTACATATGATATCCCTAGGAGTATACGCAAAAAAAAATGCATTCAGAATATTTCTTTACAACCACAGGATGTTGTATTTTGGAATTCCCAGTCCAAAATAATTCCACTATTATGAAGTAATTAACTAAGATGTTATATTCTGTTAGATTTGTTCAATCCAACCTCTATTCTTAAACATGAGATAAATATAAGATGGATGCACGTATCTGTCCACATGATACTTTGCATTTTCATGAAGCTATCTTATATTATGTTATATTTGGTTAAAATTTATTTCTAATGATATTAAACATATATATATATAAGAGAGAGAGAAAGGAGATATCACATGTATGAAGTAAGCAAAATACAAGGAAATCTTAGAGCACCTGTCCAAGAAAATCCATGTTGTATAAGGAGGTAATCTTTTCGCTTCAGAGAATTTAATAGGCCGAACAGTATTCTTGACTGCAATGCTAGATCCTAGAAGAACAGCTGAAGAGGCATGGCCATCTTCTTGGGAGCTACTGCTATCCTTATCCCCGTTACTTACACCAGCACCATTTTGCATATCAATTGCATCTTTTTGCCTCTTTGTCAATAGATCTATGCTTTTATCCATGACGCTAGTCTTGCCATTTCTTCGTTCGTTGGATAATTTATATAACTCATTTGTGACACTGTCAAGCTTTTGCCTGTTTTCTTCCATTCTTTTCTGTTAAAAATATACAAGATATTAACATGACATGCTGATCACATTCACAAGCACACGAGCCAAATCACCAATGGTTTAGAGATACTATGAAAATGCACCTTTATATAAATACACCGGTCGACACCAACTTCTTTCTTTAACGAATCAATGACCGATAAAATGTCCCTAGGACTAGGACTTGTTTCTTGCGGTTTTGTCATCTGCAAAAAAGAAATCAACAGGAGTCCAACCAGCTAGCAATCACAAAATTACATACAATCCAGGGTAAAATAGAAAGTAAATAAGTCCACGGCATAATTACACAATGAACAAACATGAAACAAACTGAAATTGATAAGCCTTCCATTTTACCAATCCTGGACCAAAATGCAATATTAGAATGAATAAGCATACGTGGAAAGGGGGGAAAACCCCCCAATTATCCACTGAAATTGAACCACAAAACCTAAATGAGCTCACTTAGATACAATGCAGCTGCCTGTCTTTATCTAGGTTACAATACATTCACAAAAAATGGAAGCAGAATAAGAAAAAATAAAACCTGTATATAATATAGCTTTAGTATCGACAGGATGAGTCACAAACAACTCAGCTCAACAGATAAGAGTCATAAATTAACACCGTTGATTAGATCGCCATTAATGACGCTAAAATGCGAGTCAAAATCATAAAATTGGAAGAAAAATTACAGGCATGTGCATATATGTAAATACTTTATATATATATATATATATATAGAGAGAGAGAGAGAGAGAGAGAGAGAGTTTAGAAAGACGAAAGAGAATACCGGAAGGTCCTTGGAAGGTTCGGATCTGCTGGCGGAAGCAGAAGCGGAAGGCGAGGCCTTCGACGCCATTGACGCCGACGGAGTTGCCGCCGCTGTACGGAATCCGATTCGTCAATGCAGTTTCGGGTCAGGATCGGGAACATTCAATGCAGCGCCAGAGAATACGAAACTTGTGGTCGGTAGGGTTTGTGATGGGATGGATATGGCGGGTCGGGCTTGAAACCCTAAAGCGCAAAAAAATAAAAATAAAAAGTCTCAAATTGCCGAAATTGGGGCGGAAAAAGGGCGCTTCTCGCTCATTTACGCATTTGGTTGGTTTGGTGAAATAGGAGTTTTGGGCAAGTATAAAAAAAATTGGGGGGAAGATGAGACGTGGCCTGTTTTGAAATTTAGTGCAACCTGCTCCTGTTTGGAAAATGCAATATTTTAAGACCATGCTCTGGACGTAGACTTAGGCTTGGGTTGGTGCGCTTAATTAATAATTAAAAAAATGTTGTAGGCCGTCACAAAAAATTGCTACAAACGAGTGTAATTTACGTGACACTAGTGAATATAAACTAATAAAATGAGAGGGGAGTGTGATATATGTGGTGCTAGCAATGAACCACTAAAATAAAGACTTGATGCCCATTGCGTTCATCCCCAATGCACCATAAGTAGTGGTTATTATGGTTATTTTTTTCTTATTTCAAAATAAAATGATTTTTTCTTATTTCAACATTCAATTGATTCTTTAGCTTCTATAATATAATTTTCTCACATAATAGTTTCTTGGGTAGTATATTATTACTTAAGTCACACCCATCATTCACATAAGTATGGTTAATTGAATGCTGCACCCCTCACATAATAGGTTCTTGGGATATATCATTATCGCACCTTGCGATATCCAATATTAAAACAAGACAGTATGAACCCTCATGATGAACATGTTCCCGTATATCTGCAGCCGAACATATCCACCATAAGAATCCACCTATTATGTAATGGTGGGAGATTAGGATAAAACCCAAGGTCTCTTCCTTACAACTTAATTTTGAAATAAATGAATTTTTGTAAAATAGTCTCATTTTTCAAATAAACATACATCACATATAGATCAAACATATATAATAAAGGTTTATACCTACTTTTATTAGTAGTTCTCAATTATCCTCTTATTGTCCTCCTAGAGGTTATGGTAGATTCATTTTGAACATATAATAAATTAGGTTAAGGCCCTAACTGGCATACATCACATATATTAATGGGCCTTGAATAGATTATAGACTTTAAGGGTGGGTTCATTCTTTGAGCCATAAAGATGAACCCTAAGTCTAAAGTGTGGGTTGGGTGATCGTAATAAATCTTATGTAACTATTACATAATGACAAACGAATTTTCTTCAAAATCTTGATGTCCTTGTTAAGTCCTTCTCAAGTCTTTGCTTTCCTCTTGTACAAGACTCCACCATGTTCCTTAGGTCCACCACTCGCTTTCTCGAATTGTATATTACAATTTAATATAAAAGAAGAAGGGGATTAAGGAGATAGGGAAATATATATGTAAAGAGAAGGAAAGAAGCATGCAAACCCCAAATAATTACATCACCATATTTAAATTACTTTAAATACAATCCCAACAAATAAACCATTCACATCCAATGCGGCCAATTACAACTCATTTTAATTGGTCTTGAGTACATAATTATCCATTCACAGTTATACAATCACATTGCATAAAATAAAGTTACATAAAGTAAGGTAATGATGACAAATGGCATATAATTAATTAAAGTCATATTATCATTATTCCATAACAATAATAAAGCTATTATTATTATTTCATAATAATAATAAAACTCTTTTAAATCTCATTTAAAAATAATCCTATCATATCACATATGACTATACTAGTGTATTTCCTTAAATAAGTTAAACTTCTAATTAACATTTATTAGGGTTTCAAATATGTAGAATTTAATTCGAGAAATTATTTATATAATTCCTATCATGCATTTAACACCTTAATATGCATAGTAGATTAATCACTGTTAACCTACAATGTTGGAATTTAAATAATAACTCAAAACAAAAATTCTAGGAAAGACACAAGCCCAGTTTTTCAACAAAAACTTAGAATTCAGTTATTGTTTTGGGACTAAACTTTCTAATATTAAAATTAACTTTTAAAATGTGAGAATACTCTATTTTTCAAGGATTCTCAGTCATCTTTCAAATGGCATAGGTCTCGCTTGATGATTCCAATGTTTGGTATCATTTTAAAGCACTTTGTGACATGCACTCCAAACCATGGCAGATTCTGAAATTTCTTCACAAATACATTTATGGGGCCTAACCTATAATGAATTAAGTTATGAAAACACTTCAATTCACTAGGTTTTTCAGTCATCTTTTCAATGGCAGGGGTCTCAAGTCGTGATTCCATCATATGGTATCATTTTAAAGCATTTTGTGATAGAGAGTTAGAAAATCCAGATTTGACTCTTAATCATAAAAATCTTAGTGAGGCTATTCTAGGTCATAATAAGTCATGAGAACACTTCCTAAACTTAGCTAAGACTGTCTACTAATGAAGTTGATAGGTGGTGAGCTTTGAAAACATTAGAAAATATTTTTCATGCATTTTACAAAAGCTACATAGTTGCTGCCCAGAAAAAAAAAAAAAAAAACAGCAACCTTGTTTTAACTTTAAAACGTTTTTAAAATTAATCCAAGTAATATATAATCATGCCAAAACACTTTTAACATGCTAATATATTATTAAACAACATCCCTAAATGTTTTTAAACAATTAAAACATTAATTCATCACATGAACTACTCAATCTCTCAAGCACACCAAAAAGTGTTTTTATAAAACATATTTCCCAAAACTTACTTGTTCTTCGATTTTTTATTTCCAAAAACAATAAAATCAATTTTGAAAACTTTATCAATCATTCATAAGTCATATGAAGAACATAAGGAATGTGAGAATAAATAAAACAAGGGCCATTAAGGTGTCACAAAACCCCATGGCCGTGAGCTTAGTAAGAGAGAGAGAGATAGGGTTTAGGTTTTTTTTTTTTTTTATAACGAGATAGGGTTTAGGGTTAAGGTTAGTAAAAAAAATTCCTAAACCATCATTTAGGGTTTCCATAAACACTAAACATGCTGCCATAATTTCCTAAATTCCAAATCATTCAAAATAAGGAAGAATCAAAACAAATTAAGAACCTTTCCTAAACTTGAATAATTTCAAAGAGGAAATTGTGGATTTCAAGATTTGACAATTAGGGGTTTTCGATTTCAAATCAAGAAAGTTCTCTATTTTGATTTAGGGTTTTCTAAACCTAAAACCAGCCACCATGCATCATCCAATTAGGGTTTTTGATGAACCCTAAATGGTCATTGTTAACCTTTTAACAAAACTCCATTAAAGCATTAATTTAAACAACTTTAAATCACATAATTGCATATATCAAGATTCAAAATTTAAACTATTTAAATTAATCAAGAACCATGCATCATCCACTAGGGTTTCTAAAACCAATGTGGCAGAATCCTAAGAGGGAAGAACCCTCTATGGCCGTGAACCCCATAGGGTTTCCCAAACCCTAGTTTTGCCATTAAAGCTATGGTTTCAAAAAGCAAGCTTTGTGTTCTTATTTCAAAAATCAAGAAACTCATCCATATAAACCTAGAGTTTCTCAAACATCAAGATTCATCCATGGATGATTATGTTAGGGTTTCATAAACCTAAATCATGATTTATATCATCAAATAACTAAGTTAGGGTTCTAAACCCTAAGTGCCATGAAGAGAGAGAGGAGAGAGAGAGAGCCGCCACTTGCCTTGTGGGGTTTTGATCATCACTCAATCATCTTCATGTCATGGAGATGAAACCCCATTGATCAAATCACAAAGGGATAAACCCCACTAGGTCCGAAATCCATAAGAGCGTTTTTATAAAACCCTAGCTTCAAAACACATGGAGGATAAATCCTCTCATTGTCGTGACTCTATGGAGGCAGCCCACTGTTGTCGAAATCTCCTAAGGGCAAAATCCCATGATGTCGTGACCATATACTTAGGGTTTGAAGCAAACCCTAGTTTCCATATTGATCAGACAAGTAACAATGTACGAAAACAAGGAGGCAAGCCTCCATGGCCGAATTCCATATGGTTTCATAAACCATTACCTTTTTTATTTTAATTAATCATACCATACAAGCCATCATCAAAACTCATGGTCATGCTTGATTTGACTCTGATACCACTGAAAGAATGTAACAATCATGGATTTGCAGCGGAAGTCATACGATAAAATTTTTATAATAATGAATCCATTCATCACAAACAATCAAGAATCATTACAAACATAGGGTTATGTGTTTATACATACAAGCATATAAATATTTAAACACTTTTAAATATACTTACTTGAATTTCTTGTTGTAGCTTTCGTCGCGAGCTTCAAAGTGTATGAAGCCTCCGATGGTATCCACACGAACATAAGACCTCTTGAACTCTTGCACTTCACAACCTTTGGAAGAGATAAACTTGGAGAGGGGAGAGAGTGAGCTCACAGTTAGGAGAGGAATAAGGGAGTCGGCTTTAGTGTGTTCCTCTTCTAATTTGTGCCTTATTCTCTTTATGATGAGTGGGTGGCTTAGTGCTAGCTTGTCCCATCACCTTGTATTTATAGAAAACTACCAGGGTTTCCTTTTAATACTTTATAATTAATAATTAAGCTCCTTAATTATTAACCATTAATAATAAGGCATAAGGCTCATGCTTAATTATAAATTAGAATTCCCTTCTCACTTTTAATTCAAGAGACTCACTTATGCTCTATGTTTGTGTGTGACCCATTGGGTTCACCCCAACCTAGTAGTGATTCGGGACATCTCATGTTCCCTAAAATAGAAACTTTCTATTTTTGGTTCGATTGGAATAATTCCAATTTTGCTCTCAATAATAACACTTACCATTAGGCTTTCACTAGTCATGAGTGACATCTAGCAACATATCATGACGTACCTCAGGTTTGGGTGAATAGTAAAACTATGTGAACCCTTCGTGTTACTTAATTATTCATCCCCTAATGTCACTATTAAGATAATATGTATGGTTATCAGTCAAACCCTATCTTGACAACTTGATATATATTTCACAAAATATAATCTCAATAAAGTGAATGCAGTGAAACTCTTTTCACTGTTTACCTATCACTATGGCCAGAGATTCACTTTGAGAATTATCTTTGTGAATTGATCCTGACATTCTCTCTCATTAAGTGAGAGTAATGATTCCTTATTGCACACTCATCTATCTCCATACATAACTTATTAGAATTAATAAGTACCGATTACATCTTTATGAAATTAAATGAACGTAATAAAAGAATATTCCCTTTAACTTGATCTCCATAGGAACATTCTTATAGATCATGTTCAGTGTACATATTCTCTAATATGCACCTACAGATTAACTAAAGTGTCACTACACTTATAGGAAAGACTACCTGTCCTCCCATTGGAGTTAGTTTAAATATGTGCTACTCTTAGTGGTTTATAAAAGGTCATATTCACCTTGAGAATTATCTTTGTGAATTGATCCTGACATTCTCTCTCATTAAGTGAGAGTAATGATTCCTTATTGCACACTCATCTATCTCCATACATAACTTATTATAATTAATAAGTACCGATTACATCTTTATGAAATTAAATGAACGTAATAAAAGAATATTCCCTTTAACTTGATCTCCATAGGAACATTCTTATAGATCATGTTCAGTGTGCATATTCTCTAATATGCACCTACAGATTAACTAAAGTGTCACTACACTGATAGGAAAGACTACCTGTCCTCCCATTGGAGTTAGTTTAAATATGTGCTACTCTTGGTGGTTTATAAAATGTCATATTTAATAAACCTATGAGTAAGAACAGTTTAAAATAAATGTTTATGAGAAATATCAGTCTCTCTATCTCAATAACTTGAGATGTATATTTTTCTTATCATTCATTCATTCATGGACTTTATCATGTATATAATTAAATATACAAGACAATTTATACATTCTAATTAATATAATATGAAATATATATACTCTTTAGGATTGGTTTTAGGGCATATCTCTAACAACTAATTAGTCCAAAACAAAGGAAATTAAATTAGCAAAAGCTTACTCAGTTAATATCAGGTTAAGCTTGATTCAAATTAAATAACTAAATTATTTTATCAAACCAAATTTAAACAATTCAAAACTCGACTCCACTCGGCTTGCACGACCGACTCGAGTCACTTGCAGCCCCGTGTTCCCACTACTGCATTGCCATGATCCATTAGGTTCGAGTCTGTTTACTCTAGTCCACCGACCACCGACACCAATCCTTAGGTAGAAGACACATTATTCCAGATCACACATATGCATATGCTTCTTTCAACCCTGTTTATGCTTGTGCATGTGGTGCAATTTTGACTCAAAAGCAAATTTGAGTCGAAAACTAATCATAATTTACCACATGCACAACATATGGCAAGGAGGCAATCAAAATTTCACAAGAATGTGGAGTACTGATTCCAGATTTAGGGTGCGGACCAAAAGTATTATTACTGTGGTATGGACTGTGTCGGGTACTAAATATGCGGGAATTTGCAAGTTTAAGTAACTAGGCCCTTTTTTGAATCTAAATCACAATGGCTAATTACTATATGTTTTAAACTGAGAATAAATAGAATTCGCCAAGACAATTCAAACAATCAAGAATCACATTTTATGAAACAGATATCTTAGAATTGAATATTGACACATTGATTATCGCGGTCAAGAATCACATCTTCTGAAACAGATATTTTAGAATTGAATATTACACATTGATTATTGTGATGGACATGATTTATGGATGATTTTGTTCATCCTTCATAGTAGTCATTGAAGCTATCCACACACACACACGAGAGGTGAGAGGTATACAGTCCAACTTTATGAATATAAGGAAACTACTTCATTTATCCTCACTTAAGCATCGGTTCATTAAAATAAGGTCTTGAAACTATCACATAAGTGATCTAACTTGTCCAAGTGACTAATACAAAAACACTCCCAACAACATTCTACATTTTTTAAAAAAAAAATTTATATCGAAGCCAACCTTCCGTAGGCATATGAAAATAAGAATTGCTAGAGTTTCCAAAAAAATTATTCAAAATGTGTCCGATCTCCCAAATGATGTTGGAGATGATCCAATCCTCTCTTTTTTTTAGCAAAATCTCTTACTGAAATATATGGAAGGCGGACAAATAATTTTTTAGATATATAGTATTATTTAATGAAAATAAAAAAATACATTTTTTTTTTTTTGTCTGGAAGCCCATTGGCCTAATAAGTTACACAACAGGAGGTAACCTTCTAATTTCCCTTAAACCTTCTATACCCTTAAGAAAATAAAATTCGAACCCACGTCTCTGGTACAACTCTTAGGAGACTTCACCCTATATTTTATATATTTTGACCATTCCAACAAATAGTATTAATGATCTTAAAAAAAGTAGAAATTTTTTCTTTTATGGATGTAAAACAGTAAACCATAAATTATATCTCCACCTATGATGGATGAAAATAAATAGGTAAAATAGATGAGTCGAGATTTTCTGTCCCACTTTTATATACTATTTTTTTGTCCCATTTTATAAAAATTCATCTTAAAAATTTAGGCTGCGTTTGGCAAAGCTACGACTTCCTATTTTTTGCTTAAAAAAGTAGAAAAATGGAAGTTTTAATAGTAAAGTACGTTTGGTAAGTTCCTTAACTTTTTACTACATGAAAGTAACTACCTAAACTTTGAAAATTTGTGGAAGTAAAAAAAAGTTGCCTCTGCTACTTTTTAAAGTAGAAAGCGGAAGCCAATTCTTGACCGCCCCAGGACTCGAATCCCCTGGTATGCAATTTTTTTTTTCTTCGAGACTGAGCCCTTATTTCTCCTTCACTAAACCACGATCCACTCCTTCCTTCTTCATCTCTCTCTCTCTCTCTCTCATTCTCACTGCCCTAGCGACCAGACCCCATCTCGCCTCACACCAGCTACCTGCTCGCCGTTGCACCAGCGTAAGAGGGCTCGCCGTCGCACCAGCAACTTGCTCGCCGTCGGACAGCAACCTGCTTCATCCGCTTCAGGTAACACTTTTAGGGTTTCTTTGGGTTAGATTTTCTTCATATTTTGGGTTAGATTTTTAGGGTGTCTCTTGGTTTGATAAATTTGTTTCTTATTTTAGTTTGGTTTGTGTTGTACTTCATATTTTGGGTGATTTTGGGTTACATTTACTTCGTATCACCTGTTGATTTAATAGATAAGGATTTTGAGACAAATGATCCTTTGAGGGAGCGGACATCACAGTTTTGCCCTGTTTCTCATGTGCCCTGTTTCTCATGTGCTCTTTTACATCCTTCGATTTGGTTTCACAGTCTTTTCCACATTCTAGCTGCATCTTTTGAGAGTCATGGTTCTGATTAAGCTTCATGGCCCCCTTTGATGCCTTTTTATGTACCTCTGTCTACAACATTCACATCTTCTTGACTTGAAAACTGGTAAGCTTTAACTATGTAAATCTGCAAGGGAAAGATTTTAAGTAGTGTATAGATAAATTCATGCCACATTATACTATGGAGTTTGACTAACGTAAACAAAAGATGATGGTACCCACCTAATTAATTGATATTGCAAAAGATTGGTATGGGGAGAGGGGGTGGGGTTTGTGTTTGAATTTGATTGAACATAAAGAAGATAATCTGCAACCACATAATTAAACATGTTTGATTGGTTGATGCAGATCTCCGTTAAATTTCAATACCATGTTGCATATAGAAATTGCTCCTGATGCAGTAGAGTAAAAAAGGAAAATTGATTTCCCATATGATAAATGTCTACTGCTGCCTGATAAAAGAGTATCATTTTTAAGTCAAGTGCTTAAATCATTCTAAACATGTTAAAAGAAACAAATCGGCATGTATGAAACTTGTTCCGGTAAAATGTTATGGCAGTGTTGTATGAATGTATAATGCGGTTGGCTATTATATGTATCCTTATAATTTGAGCTAGCAGAGGTTAAAACTTCATGGCAGGATTACTTTTTGATGTATCTATCTTATACAATGTGTTCTACTGTATATGGTAATATTTTCTTCATGTGCATCCAGTAATGTGAAGAAAGCCTTTTTAAAGGAAACAGAATACTTCTCCATTTTTTTTTCTTTGATTAGTGCTCTTAAGGTGACTAGATAATTTCCTTCCTTCATAAGTTAGGTAACCTTATTCTTTTAAACAGAATCTATGAAAATGTTGAAGAATTTTTTTTTATTATATTTTATTTATTTATTTATTTTTCAGATTCTAGGATTTTAGGACAATGAAACAGAAACTTATTTTGAGAATTATTTTAATGGAATGTTCTTTAATCTATCCTTCACTGCAGGAGCATATAAATGTGTTTAGATATATTTTTTGTCCTGTCTTCTTAGATTTTCTCTTTTTTTTGAATGGTTTGAAGTTATAAGTTAGAAGGGGAAATGAAGCTACATTATTTATTTTCAGTTTTAATTTACTCACAGGAACATGTGGACTTGCGTTTCACCTTGGGAAATTCTGATTTGTGAAGAAGGAACTATCTTCTTTAAGAAACAGAAGTTTTTTTTTCCTTAATGAGAATTACATACAATAACTTTGTTATTTAAAAGACATTTTTCAATAGGAATGAATGAGATGGATCATATGTATTTACCAAACCCTCTTAAATTTTGTATGAAGTCTTCTCCAATTCAGTAAGAATCCTAAACAGACGAATTTCTTGAGTAGTTTATTAATTATAATGTCAATCTTCCCCTTTTTGACTTTGAATTCACAAAACCAGCTGCTGTATCTTTGACCAAAATATATAGGCTTTTTGTCATATATGTTTTGGAGGGGAAAACTACTATGGGTTATCACCAAATTAAAGGGGAATGAGTGGTGCATGCTGGCAGTTTTTTTTATGTAAATCCTTCGTATATGTGTGGGTGAAGTTGGATTCTAACAAATTGCATAGAAAATTGAAAAATATCATTTTCCTATAATGACCATCCCAATAAAAAGGTGTTTGAAGAATTGTAGAACTATAATTATATATCCTGATTGAGTGCAAACAAAATAATCTATATATGTTGATTGTTTTGTGCCTAATTAGTATGTAGTGCATCTGGGTTGTGCAAGGTTCAGGTCAAAGATATTATCCATGCCCAAATTTAATTGGCTCAATGCATATGAACAAGCTAGTAGTAAACATGCCATGCTGTTTAGCTAGGATTACTCATGAATTGATGGGGTTTGGAGATGACTTTCATTTGCATTATTTGTTTTTAATTATCACTTTAGTTGCATACACAAATATAACTTGGGTTATTAAGTTGGATTTTGTATGCTTTCATTTGCATAATTCTAATTTTAAATTATGAACTTAATCATTTTGGATCGATCATGCAACAGGACAAGGTGATGACTAGTGCTATGCGAAAGAGTAAGGCTCGAGGGATCTTTTTGCGCAAATCAATAGCTAATGGAACATGGTGGAATATTTTTTTACTTTTGGATGTAATTAAATGGAACACGAATGTAATAGCTATGAACAAATTTGTTCTTGATATCAGTTTGAGTACTATTTGTACGTATATATGTTTGTTAGCTACTTTGAGGTCATGTCATATGAAATTTTTTGGACACAGAGATATGTAAGTATGTGATTTTTTATTTTTTTTTGTCATAATTTTTCTGGCAAACAGGGCTATCAAATCTTTGAAAGAAGTATGACACAGAGAAAAAGGTGGCCAATAATACAAAATAGTATGGCACTTAATTATAGCATCTCCTATTTTGTTGTATCCAAATATTAATTTTTGTTTTTTGCTTTTTAAAACAGGTAGCAATTTTGGTTATCCAAACATGCTTTTGTTTTTTGCTTTTTAAAATTGATAGTAATTTTGGTTATCCAAACGTACTTCTTACTTCCAAAAAATTGATAGTTGAAGCAAAAAGTTGCTTCTACTTCCAAAATTAAAAAAGCAAAAAAATGGTAACTTATCCAAACGCCACCTTAAATATAAATATTTATTAAAATGTGGAATATTCAAGATCGACTTTTATCATAGTGGCATAAAAGTGCTACATACAAGAATAGAAGATCCCTACTCAAAGTAGACTGCCAGTGATGAGAAAAAAAAAGCTAAAAAAGAAAAAGGAAAGGTTGAAAGCCACCGAAATAGCATTGCTCGTAGAAAATTTATCCCCGTAAACCATTCCTGTTCAGAAATATCAAATGGAAACAGCATCCATGAACTCTGCATCATCTGCCATAGCCTCCAAAGTATCAGCCAAAAGGCAAGCTTCAATATCCACACTCCCTTCTTCCACCCCTGGAAACACCGTTAACTTCCCATCTAACTTGTTCCCAGCACCGCTCCTTACTGCCACCGGACTTCCCCAACCAAAATCAGTCCCGTATACATCGAATTGCGGCGAACTGCCAGTGAACAAAGCATTTTCTACGATCGTGTTGTCAGGAATTACTAGCTTAGGGTTTTTCGCCCAAGACTCCAAAAAGTTCCTCACAGTTT
>JAESVK010077857.1:0-10258 GCA_017140935.1 Hamamelis virginiana | reverse complement strand
ACCATTCACATTTATCCACCATTCATATTTACCCACCATTCACATTTATCCACCATTCATATATACCCACCATTCACATTTTAGATGTCACCCAAGGGTGTACATAAATTCTCATGCACCCTTCTTAATTGATGACCACATGGCACATTTCATTGCCCAATGGCAAAATGCCAAGTGTGCAATAAATAAAATAAAATAATAATAATTAAGAAAATTTACTATTGAAAATTTACTATTAGAAAATTTACTATTCAAAATTTTGGGGTCTCACACATGGTGACATTTGTCAAAAACCGACCCGTTAGATCATTGTGATTGTTGGCGAATATGAAATCCATAAAAAGTGTATCTAATCTAATGGTCGGTTTTTCAAAATTCATTATGCATCTGCCCCTATGCAGGTCACCTTATGCAACTTTGCATAAGGTGCACCTCATAACAACATCCTTGTCCTCCTTTATAATACTCTATCCCTTTTTTTATAAGATTAAAATTGTAGCCATCAAGCCCTAGCACCTTTCCACCATCACAATCACAAACTGCCTGAATGATCTCTTCAGGAGAAACCCTTTCAACCCACACAATGCTTGAATCCTAAAACTTTGAAACTAGCTAGACCATCAACAAACATCGGCCTTCATCACTTATCTTAGGAAAACAAGCAAGTTTTTGAAGAAATTTTTTTATTTTTTATTTTTTTATCAGCAACAAAAGATTAAGCTTTATAAATAGAGAATAAACATTACAATAATACCCATAAAAACACCCCACCCCAAAGAATCAATAACCAAAAACCCATAAGCATGAAACTAGACCCAAAATAAACATAGAATAGGACCCCATAAGCATAGTCTAAGCCCCAAACAAAACCAAAACAGACCCTTCACAAAAAGAGAGAGACAGACCCCAACAAAACCCCAAAAAATGAAAAACAAAGCTTTCCAAGAAACAATTATCACCCCTGTAAAACAAAGACTAAGCCACTTGATATGAAAAACAAGAGCACACAAAAAAAGAGAGGCCCAACATTCAACTACACAGCACCAAAGAACCCAGCACTACCCAACTCTATTAAGATCCTAACCTGCCAGATAGCAGCAAAGTGAAGAACCACATCCTTTTTCAAGAGCCTAAGCTTACCACATAGCAGTTGAAATTTTTCTGCATGTACAGAAAAAACCATCTTCAAGACAGCAAAAAGGAGCCAAAACAGAGGGAACTTCTTCAAAGAAAACGATGCAGGAAAAGGAAGAAACCAAACAAAACAAATTGCTGAACATTGCTTATCCAAAAAAATCCCAAAGAATATCAATTACCAATCAACAACGCTAAAAAATATGACATCCCCTCAACAAGTCCACGCAAATAAACTGAACTCCACCCATATATATGAAAATCAAAATGGCTTTACCATCAGAATCATAACCATGCCACAAAAGGAACAACCCTCCAAACACCCTTCTTATCATACCAGTCAGCTATACTGTTGACCTCTCTAACAGCATAAGTAATATGAACCCTCCCAATATCCTTTGATAAAGTACGAATTTCATTGAATAAGAATTATATTTCCAAGCAAAAAACTTCCAATGAAGCCAAGACACAACAACAGAGGAGTCAGACTCAATAAAAAGCATCTTAGAACCCTTCCAACATGATCCTTGAAATAACTTTAAAGCCTTCCTAACAGCCAAAAGCTCAGCCAAGTTAGATTCAACAATCCCCACTGGAGCTGAAGAAATGCATAGAAAAAACCCATATTCATCTCTCAGAACTCCTCCAATACCACCTGGACCTGGTTTGCCAATAACAGAACCATCTACATTAAATATAAGAGAACCTTGATTGGGAGATTTCCGCACACAGGACCTTCTATTCTTCTTTCTCCTGATTTGGTAGCATCTAACACTCTCTATAGCTCTTTAAAAGTCATCAACACTGTAGCCCAATTAAGTTCTATAAGAATAAGATTTAACCCAAGAAGCTGTTCTAATTTTAATACTTTAAACCACTTCAGAACACAAAACATCTTTTCCTTTAAAAATTTTCTGATTTCTAGCTAGCCAAATGGACCAAACAATTGCGTGACATAAAGACTCCCAAATTAATTTATAAATATATAATACCCTTCCCTGGACAAACCCAACAAACAAAGGCTGCAGCAAGCGATTTCCGACAGCACCATGCCCAATCCCACCACTCGATAATAGTAGACCAAACCTTCCAAGCCCACATACAATGTAAAAATAAATAATCAACCGATTCTTCCTCCAACTGACAAAAAGGACAAAACACTTCAGCCTCATTAGGCAACATTTTCCTATCTCTCAACTGGATTTTGGTACATAGAGGCCATTCAACACATAACTTCCACTTTAGGAGGAACCACACCCTTCCACGGATTCTAATCTACCACTCTTCTTCAACAAGGCCAGGATCTTATGATCTTACCCCCTCAAACACCATCCCATCAAAAAGGTTCTTCCTTCTTATGTTTTTCATAACTACATGAAATTACTACTTGGTGTTCCTATCCCTTAAGTTGTGCCACTAAACACAAGACTTTTGCCTATAAAATTTCTTTAGATCCCTGTATGCATGCCAAAGCTGATGACGCACTTCATATTTTCTCGATCTTTCACTCTTTGACAAAACCCTTCTTGGATTTAATCAAAAGCATCCAATTCAGCTGATATGCAAGAAACTCTAGATTCAATGCATCCAAAAACCTAGGCTCCTTATTCCATCTACATAATGCCCTTTTCAAAACAAACATTTTTCTGAATGACAAAACCTGCCCTCCCCCTTACCTGACAATCCTTCCATTTCTGCTCAACAAAATCCAAAAACCCCTTATAATCCATCCATGCGTCAATAAATCTGAACAGTTTGGGTCCCCAATCTTTGGTACCCAAGACAACAGGACAATGGTCTAAAACTGCTTTGGGAAGTCCCCATTGCATTAAGCCAAGAATTGCCTTAAACACATCTTCCGAAACAAAAAACCTATCGAGTCTACCCATAGAAGCATCTTCCAATTAGTCCAAGTGTGCATCCATCATTGGAATTTGATAAGTCTCGTGTATTGTATACTAATATATATATATGGGATAGGTTTTCCTTACCACTTGCTTTATCATTATTTTTACCGCTCATTGTCAAAACACTAGTGTGTATCCAATATTTTGATAAACTGACCGTTGGATATCTACCTTACTTATGTAAGTCATACAAACCAAAAATTACATTGATTCAACGGTCGGATTTTAAAATATCTCAATATAAAATATTGCAATATTTTTTAAAATATCCAAGTATAATAATTTTTCATGGTGACATTTTTCAAAAACCAACTGTTAGATCACTGTGATTTTTGGCATACATGACATACATAATTATGTAGAGAATCTAATCCAACGGTCGGTTTCTCAAAATATTTGAACCATACTAGTGTTTTGAGAACGAGCGGTAAAAATAATGGTAAAACAAGCAGTAACGAGAGCTTGACCATATATATATATATATACGGGAATGCTAATATAAGGTGCACTTAACGCAAAGTTGTTTTAGGTAACTTTCATAGGACCAGTTGCAAATTAACGGTGTGTTTTGATTGAGAGAAGAGAAGAGAAGAGAAGAGAGAGTTTTTAAATTTCTCCCCAATTCCTTTGTTTGGTTTTCCGAAATGAGAGAGAAAGGAAATGAGGGGGGAGAGAAAAGGGGAGAAAGTGGATGCTTTTTTGTTCTCTCCAAAGGAATTTGGAGAGAAAAGAAGAGAAATGGGGCAAATTTACTCTTCTGCCCACATACATTGCTTGGAGTGTTGAAAGTGTAAGGGTAACGTTGGAAATTACACCTTAATATTTTCTATTCTCTTCTCTTAATGGAAGCTATCCAAATAGGTGGAGAGAAAAGTTAACTTTTTCCTTTCTCTTATCTTCTCTTCTCTCCAATCTCCAATTCTCTCAATCCAAACACAGTGTAAAATTTTAAAAACCGATGGTTAGATAAACCCTTTATGTTTTTCATTCTAACCAAAAATCATAATGATCCAACAGCTGGTTTGTGATTTGTGAAAAATGTCGCTGAAAAATTGTGACTTTTTTATTCTTCAAAATGTCACCATTTTTTCACGATCTATTTTTTCAAAAATAGACCGTTGGATCAGTGTGATTTTTGGCAGGCATTAAAAACATAAAGGGGTTATCTAGTCCAATGGTCGGCTTTTCAAAATATGTCTAGAACTGACTATATGATGGTCACCTAGTGCAACTTTGCATCAAGTGCACTTTATCAAACCGCTTGAATGGTGGAAAAGCAGCCCAATTCACACATCACTTTGTATACACTATGCGCAAGTAGCTTTTCATGTCTAAAGTCCTTCCCAAAGATCTTTCATGCCAAAAGAACTTTTGGCATGAATTGGACAAAAATACCCCTCCTTTCTAACAACCTTCAACGTCACCTCCACCCCAACCCCGATTTCACTACGTAGGACCCATATTTCACTACCCTGGACCCCAAATTTCACTATGCCGAAGCCGGACTTCACTACACTGGATCCCGAATTTCACTATGCCGGAAATGTGTTTCACTAGCCCGGAAATGCATTTTACAATGTACGCTAGAAAATTCATTTCATTATGCAAGAAAATGCATTTCACTTTGCCGGAAATGCATTTCACTACGCTGAAAATTGATTTCACTATGCGGGAAAAAAATATAAAAAGACTTAAAAAACATAAATCCAAAATTAAATACTGACATTTCCAAAAGAATAAAAAAAGATAAAAAAATTAAAAATAAAAATACCGACAGTTCGCCGGTGTGGCGATGAAGTTAAAATCAAAACCATTATTTCCTGTTTTTTTCCTTTTCTTTTACAGAGTAAGAGGAGAGAGAACTCCACTTGAAAGTAAATAATAGAAAAATCCAAAGATAATAAAATGATAACTGTACGTAATGTTACAGAACCAACAATGCATAATGATGACACACATTCAGATATAGAATCCCAAAAGTCCCAAAGGTCCAGTTCAGTCCTAGCGTGCTATGGGTTTGGCGGTAGCGAATGACTGGATTGGCCTTGCCGATTATGGATCTGGTGCTGCGAAGCAAGAGCATGTATTCGCATGAGAGGATCTTTGCCATCTTGCCAACGCTAGTTGTTGAGGGCCCGCCGGAAAGCTCACCATCATTTGAGCAACTCATTTGCAGATTTCAGCACATCTAGTCCGATGGAAACCCTCACAGGTCAGTAGCGATTAGTTCTACCTGCAACAGATCAGTCGGAAGGTTGCCGAAATATTGGCGATTAATTTCACCGATCTCTGCAAATCCATGGTTGCGCATGGTGACTCACTGTGATATGCAACTATTGATCTATAAATGGTTTGGTCAGCGTAGCTCCCCTCTCTCTTTTGATCTACACTGTCTGGCAATTATGGCAGACGTAGCTTCCCTCTCTCTTTTGAGTTGCACTGGTCGATGTAGCTCCCCTCTCGTGGTCACAACGTCGAGATTTCTTCGGCAGGTCCTGACTCTCTCTCTCCTCTTTGGTGCTTGGAAGACACATAAATAGAAGAAGAAGAAGAAGAAGAAGAAGAAGCGGAGGAGAAGGATGAGGCATTGTGGTGCTCGCAGGAATGACCAGGAAAGGGGAAGAGTAATTCCGGTATGAAAAAAAGATTATTTTAAATTTTGGGATTTAATGCATTAAAATATCTTTAGAAAGGACTTTGGCCATCAAAAATCCTAAATGAGGACGCAAGAGAGGTCTCTAAAATAGAACTTTTGGCCAAATTTTCCCTTTATTATTATTATTATTTTTATTTCTTCCCATTCTTAGTACGTGGCAACCTACCAATTATTGGTGAATCACGGATAAACTCTAACATAAATGTGCTATTTTTTGTCTTAATTTGTTAAATGTTGTATATTGGACCCAAGTTAAATTCACTTTCAAAGCTACGGATTGATCGAGAATTCTAAAATTCATTTAGAACAACTTAGCAGTTCTTCAATGTGACGACTTCACTACCCATGTGACTTTGCAGGTGTAATTCCACAGGAGATGAGCAATCTTGTTAGTTTGGAGGCATTGGGCGTCAATAACAACGGCCTAACAGGACTCATTCCATTGACTATCTTCAACATGTCTTCCTTAAAACTAATGTATTTCTCAAACAATAGCCTATCTGGTGGCCTCCCAAAAGATATGTGCGACCATCTTCCATTTCTTGAAGAGTTATTTTTTGATTCTAATCAACTCAGTGGTCCAATTCCATCTGGTTTATGGAAGTGTAGAAAGCTTATAATAATATCACTATCTTATAATAAATTCATTGGAAGCATACCACCAGAAATTGGGAACCTCACAGTGATTAAGGAGCTGTATCTCATTCGTAGCAACTTGAAAGGTATGATTTCATTTTATCTTTTCTATCTCCTTTAATTGGATTGCTTGTATGATGTGAAATACTAGTTGTATTGTTTAAAATGAATCCATGTGTATTGTAGAAGGCACTGCACATTCATGGCTTTATGTCATGGCATATTTGTTAAAGTCACAGGGTCCTCACATTTCTTTAATATATATAGGAGCATAATATTAGGTACTGTTTTACTCAATAGGTTATATATTAGAGAGTGTATTTGACAAAGTAGCAAGCTTGCATAGAAATATTATTGAACTTACATGCATGTGCATTGTTGTTCACCATCTTTTTTACAAAATTCAATGCCCGCAGTAGACCTACACCTTTTCTTCTGCATATTAAATTTTGAATATATAGTTATTAAAGCTGCAATATATATTTTATTGTTATTTTGTTGTCATCATCATTACCACCACCGTTATACAGTGCCTAAATTTTACTAGGTTTGCATATTAGAAAACAAACCACTAATTTAGAAAAAAAAAAGAAGAAGGAAAAAGTGGACCCATAGTCGCATGTTTTGGTGTAATTTGCATCATAATTAAAAGAAACTAGTAAAAGAACGTAAAGAGCATCATGCTATGCCCTTATGAAATTGATGAACTGATTATTATTGTAGGAGTAGAGAAAATCATTTTATGCTTAAAAATACATGAGGAGTACTTACGTCTTTATCTTAGCATCTTCGCAGGTGAAATTCCACATGAAATGGGTAATCTTCATAATTTGGAGATATTGTCTATATGGGGAAATGGCCTCACAGGTTCCATTCCATCTGCTATCTTCAACATCTCTTCTTTGAAAGTTATTGCTCTTGCGAATAATAGCCTTTCTGGAAGTCTTCCAATGGATATGTGTCATAGTATTTCAGCACTCGAGTATTTTTTTCTAAATAATAACAAAATTGTGGGAAGTATACCAGGAGGACTTGGGAACTGCACTGCACTTGTGGTTTTATATCTGAACAGAAACATGTTGTCAGGTACCATATCTATCTTGTTTAGAATAATAGTAGTGACAATATGTAAATTGGAAAGAATCTTAGTGATATCCATAGTGAATAAAATCTTAATAACCAAAGCCTAACCTTCATTACCTAAATCTTTCCCTAGCAAGTAGCAAGTTTTGCTTTAATTTATTTAACTTATTTATATTTTTACCCCCTTTTTTTATAGTGACGACACATATGCATGCGAAGTATTCTTTTAATGGAAAATACTTTTTGGACCACCTATTTGCACCAATTTTCATGACAACTCATGCACTTGGCATGCTACATTGATAAGGTAAAATATTAGAAAAGCCACATATTGATTGTTCTGCCAAGGAAGTTGGTACAAAAATTGGTGGAAATAGCATTTATTTATTTATAGTAAAAGAAGTTAAATGTCAGTGGTTAATGACACAGGATTGGAGTACAAAAACACAGTTGTGTTAATAAAGTAGCTAGCACGACTGATGCATATAATGAGCAAGTGACACCATTTTAATACTTGAAGGTTAATCCATAGATATTCACATTTTGGTGCAGGTGCTATACCACAGGACATGGGTAACCTTCGTAATCTTGAGATATTAGATTTCAGTGTTAACAATCTAAGTGGCCTCATTCCATCCAAAATCTTCAACATCTCAACAATAAAATCTATTTCACTAGGTGTTAATCACCTCTCGGGACAACTACCATCACCAATGGACCCTGGTCTTTCCAATCTAGAAGAACTATATCTGGGGGAAAATAAACTTGTCGGAGAAATCATGAGCTCTATCACCAATGCTTCTAAGCTCACCTGGATGGATCTCTTTGGTAACTCATTCACAGGTTCTATACCTAATACACTTGGTAATTTGAGACTCCTTGAGTGGCTAAATGTAGGGAATAATTTCCTAACCATGGAATATTCTTCAACTGGGGAATTGAAGTTTCTCACTTCTTTGACAAATTGCAAATATTTGAGATTTTTATCATTCGCATATAATCCCCTGGATGGTGTCCTTCCAATTGCTGTTGGGAATTTCTCAACTTCTCTTGAAAATTTTTATGTAAATGATTGCAAAATTAAGGGCCGCATTCCTATGGAAATTGGCAACTTGAGTCACTTGATAGACTTAGACCTGGGAAACAATGAGTTCATTGGATCAATCCCAACAACTGTCGGGAAATTATGGAAGCTGCAAGGATTATCTTTTCGAGGCAACAAGTTACAAGGATCCATCCCATATGCTCTTTGTAATTTAAAGAGCGTGGTTACATTAAATGCAGATGGTAATAAGTTCTCTGGATCCATTCCGGTATGTGTGGGCAATCTAACTTCTCTAAGAGATTTCAACTTAGGATCCAACAAATTAACTTCCATTATACCCTCAACCTTATGGAGCCTCAAAGACATCTTGAAGCTAAACTTGTCTGAAAACTCTCTAAGTGGCTATCTACCATCAGATATTGGAAATTTGAAGGTCGTAATAGTAATAGATTTGTCATGGAATCAGTTATCAGGTGATATCCCAAGCACCATTGGAGGCCTTCAGAGTTTAGTTAATCTATCCTTGGCGAATAATAGATTGCAAGGTCCAATTCCTCAATCACTTGGCAACTTGATAAGCATGGAGTTCATGGACCTATCAAAAAATAATTTCTCTGGAGAGATACCCAAGTCCTTACAGGCTCTCTCGTATCTCAAATATTTAAATGTGTCGTTCAATCGACTTGAAGGAGAAATTCCTAATGGAGGACCTTTTGCTAACTTCTCGGCTAAATTATTTATGATGAATGAAGCACTTTGTGGTTCACCTAGGCTACAAGTCCCACCATGCAGAACTGGTACTCGACAATCAAGGACAACTGCTAAACTTCTACTCAAATATATTCTACCGGCAATTGCATCGACAGTGCTTGTTATGGCCCTCATGTTTGTTTTCATCAGATGTCGAAAGAGGAATGTGAGGTATCCAATTGAGACAAATTTGTCACCTTTGGCATGGAGAAGAATTTCATACCACGAACTGCGACATGCAACGAATGGATTTTGTGAGAGCAACCTACTTGGTTCTGGAAGTTTTGGTTCGGTATATAAAGGGATACTTTCAGATGGGGTGAATGTGGCAATAAAGGTTTTCAATTTGCAATTAGAACGAGCGGTCAAAAGTTTTGATGATGAATGTGAAGCGCTGCGCAATATTCGTCATCGAAACCTTGTTAAAATCATTAGTAGTTGTGTCAACATCGATTTCAAAGCCTTGATTCTAGAGTACATGCCTTGTGGGAGCCTTGAGAAGTGGTTGTATTCATACAACTACTATTTAGATATCCTACAGAGATTAAACATAATGATACACGTTGCATCAGCAGTAGAATATCTCCATCATGGTTATTCAACTCCTGTTATTCATTGTGATTTAAAGCCCAGCAATGTATTGCTAGATGAAGATATGGTTGCACACGTCGGTGATTTCGGCATCGCAAAACTCTTAGGTGAAGAGGAGTCTATGACACAGACCAAGACCTTAGCCACAATTGGGTATATGGCTCCAGGTGATGTTCTTATCATATAAATCTAATTTATGATTTTTTTTTTCGTAGAATACTAAACTTTTAACTTTAGGTATATTTTGGTTTATTCTATTTCATGTTATGTTTCTTATTGTCATGCATTATTATTGGATATTTTATGAAGAATAGTAATCTCACTTGTAGAGTATGGATCGGAAGGAGTTGTTTCCACAAAATGTGATTTGTATAGTTATGGTATTCTACTGATGGAAACTTTTACAAGGAAAAAGCCCACGGATGAAATGTTTGGAGAAGAAATGAGCTTGAAGAG
>JAESVK010077854.1:0-10222 GCA_017140935.1 Hamamelis virginiana | reverse complement strand
TCTCTCTCCTATAACCAATTCTATGGCCAAATCCCATCTGGTATACAAAAATGCAAACGACTTGGAGATGTATCACTTTCCTATAATAAATTCACTGGAACCGTACCAAGGCAAATTGGGAACTTAACCATGCTTAGGACATTATTTCTTGGTGTTAACAACTTGGAAGGTATTTATCACCTCTTTATTATTATTATTATTATTATTTCTTGCAGATAAAGTTAATTACAATATTAGAGAAATATATGGATTATGAGCATCTCCAAAGTGGAGCTCCCATTTGGGTCTCTCATTTCTATATATATTTGAAAGAGCTACAATGTCTAAATGGAATCTCCTCCCATATTTGGCATTATTGTGCACTAATGAGAAACTTCCATAATGGGAAATATGATGTGGACTATTTGGGAGGAGATGGGTATTGCCAAATTTTTTTTTTTTTTTTCAAATTTGGGAGTCATAGATATATGACAATGCATTAGAGTATTGTTTTTTGGCCATGGCTCCTAAATTTAGAAATGGCAGCCCGAATGGAAGCCTTAATTTGGAGATACCCTAAAACAATAATACTCTTAGAACAAAAGGGTACTTTTCATGAATTTTATCCTGATGCAGAACGACATGATCATCCATCAATTTAAGAAAATTCTTCATGTCACATTTGTAGACCACTTTATATTAATGTTATTTTATTCTAAAAGTCCTTGAAAATTTTGTGTACAGATGGTTTGGATTCTAATTATTGTATGTGTATGTACGTAATTATAATTGGCGTGTTTAATTAGTGTATTATTGATGTTCTTCTTGTGTTAAAAAAATAAAAAAACAAACTGGTCTCTCACTCATAAGAGATATGATATGTGAAACTTAAATCTCTAGAATATAAAATTTGAAATTCTTACGTGTCATTAATTCTTTTTAGGGGAAATTATAGTTTGATCTTGTACCATCAACTGAAACCAATATGCACCTTATGGTTTCAATTGTGACCGCATAAACTCCCTAAACTTATAAATCGACCGTTGGATTAGTTACAGTTTTTATAAATTTTATGTTCATAAAAAATCACAGTGATCCAACAGTCATTTTTTTTGAAAAATGTCATTATGAAAAATTGTACCCTTTTTGTTTTTCTAAATATCATTATTTTTTCCTGGTCGGTTTTTTGGATTACCGTGATTTTTAGCGAACTTGAAATTCATAAAAAGTACAGTATTTAGTCAAGCAGTTGATTTTTTAAAATCTTACATGCATTTGCCCCTATACAATTTACTTTACGCAAAGTTGCATAGTTGTGTAAGATGCATCTTATAACAACATTCCTGATATATACTTAAAATAAATTCTAATAGAAAATTTAGAATCAAAATATTTCGAATAAAACATATCTAAGACCAGGGCCGGCCCTTGGCTTTTGCCTACTAAGGCAATTGCTTAAGGCCCCCAATTTTAAGGGGCCCCTAAAATTTATTATTATTATTTATTTGATATGGGATTTAAATTTTTTATTTAGGATTTTAATTTAGGAATTAGGACTTTATATTTGCTTGGTATTATAGTATATTATTGCCCTTTGTTATGAATGTGAGATTTTTAGATTTTGATTTAGGAGTTTAGACGTGCTTTTGTATTAGCTTCGTATTACTATTTTTTTTTAATAGAAACATTATCATATAAGAAATAAATTTTGACATATAAACATTGAAAATTTCTTATGAATTTTTTAGAGAAGTAAATTGATTTTTAATTTCTTTCTTGTTTTAGATTTGATCATATAATTATGCCCTCCTAGTAGAAAGTATATTTCTGGACATGAAAAAAAGAAAAAGAAGCAAAAAATATAAGAATTTATTCAATCTCAAGCTGGAGCTTTTGACAAGTTTATTATTAGTAATAAACAAACTGATGCTTCAAGTTCAGTTGAAGAAGTTTTGACTGAAAAAACATCAGAATGTGACTAAGAATGAAAACTTTGTGGATGGAGATAATGGAATTAAGCTAGTATGTTTTTCTATTAAACCTCTTTTTTTGTAATTGTATTTTCTTTTACTAAATGATTATAGTAATGATACGCACCATCAAACTTTGTATGTGTACTAACAAATACAATAATAAAAATTGGTAGTTAAAAAAAAATTTGTATCATTATGTATTACGTAGGGTCCCATTTTGGAAGTTCGCTTAGGGCCCCTAAATCTTAGCGCCGGCCCTGTCTAAGACATGCAACGTATTTTGGTATAAAAATGGTTTGCCGTGGCCCGTGGAGCAAATAAAAGGCACGCGGGTCTGGCTAAACGAGTTAAACACGTTTGGGAATTAAAGAAACCCACTCAAAACAGGACTTTACCCGTCTTCTCACTCATATCGCCAACAGACTAACAGAGGAGAGAGAAACCCAAATCAAAACCCACGACAAGCTTCACCGACCATCCTCAGCCGCTGCAACGTCGCCGACTCGACGGAGAAGAAAGCCAACCTCGCCGACTAGCTGGTATGTTGTTTGTTTCTTTGGTTTTTTTATTTGGGTTTCTCTCTCTTTTTTTTTTTTTAGAAAAAAAAAAAATTGAAAGCAATGTGTTTCTCTCACCATGAACCCACCTCAAACATTGACCAAGCGGGCTTCAATGGCTTATCCGGCGTCGAAGAGGACTCTCCTACATATTTGAGGTGGGTTCATGGTTAGAAACATAGCTTGCTTTCATTTTTCTTGAGAAAAAATTAAAAAAAAAAAATCAAAGAAAAAAAAAATACCAGAGTCCGGCGAGGTTGCCTTTCTTCTCCGACGAGTCTGGGACGTTGCAGCGGCAGAGATAACAAAGAAACAGTGATTTAACCTTTATTTTTTGGGAAAAATGAATTTAAAAAGTAGCAAAATAATAAAGAAACGACTCTTACATAGCCCTACCTTTCTTCTCCGGTGAGTCCGGCGAGGTTGCAACGGTCGGGAATGGGTCGGTGTTCTTGGGTGTCGCTGGTCGTGGCCTCTGCAACCTGTTTCTCTCTTTTCTTTACAAAAGTGAGAGAGATGGGTTTCAAATTATTTTTAATTTCAAACGGGTTAACCCGTTCTTGCCTGACCCGCGTGCTTTTGATGCTCCTTTAAGTGTCAGCCGTTAGATCGTCAGTTTCCCCATTCAAAGGCTCAAATTAAGTGGACTGATCTAAGGATTGGTCAGAGCGGAACTGTATATATTGTATGGGTCAAGTTCCTGTGACTATTCTTTTTATCATTATTTTTACCGTCTGTTTTAAAACACCAATCTTGATCAAATACTTTAAGAAACCGGCCATTGAATTAGATACTTTTCTTATTGATATCATATATACCAAGAATCACAGTGATTCAACGGTTGGTTTTTAAAAAATGTCACTGTAAAAAATTATTATAATTAGAAATATCTCAGTTTTTATATTGAGATATTTTAAAAATCTTACTGCTTGATTAACGTGATTTTTGGTATGTATGACTTGTATAAGAAGAGTATCTAATCCAACGGTCACTTTATCAAAATATTCAATATATATAAGAGTAATGTTTCTATCAGTTTTATCTTACTTTTATTAAAATAAGCTAATGTCCTATGACCATTAGATCTCAAATCATGCCCGAGATCTATAAGTCAAGGGACATTAGCTGATTTTAATAAAGTATGGTATCCTTATCATTTTCGATAATCAGTTCTTAAAATACAGTCCGTGAAATGCTTTAACAGTATTTATTGTTGGATGTTGTCCAATTTGTTTAAATGCCTGTATTCAACTGCTCGATCACTGTGATTTTTTTTTTTCCCACATGGTATCATTGTTGGTGAATCACATATAAACTCAAGTATAATTGTGCTACTTTTTATCTTTATTTAATCTTATACACAGAACGCAAATTAAATTCAATTTTTAAAGTATGGGTGGAGGGTTTTAAAATCCCTTTATGACAAATTTGCACTTCTAATTAATGTGATGATCGGACTTCAATTCACTGCACATGCTGTCTTTGAATTGCAGGTGTTATTCCAGAGGAGATAGGCAATCATTTTGGTTTGGAGAAATTGGGAATGAGTGACAATGGCCTAACAGGAAACATTCCATTGGCTATCTTCAACATCTCATCCTTAAATTTGATGGATTTCTCAAACAATAGTCTATTTGGTAGCCTGCCAGAAGATATGTGTGATCATCTACCATTTCTTGAAAGGCTATATCTTTTTTCTAATCAACTCACAGGGCCAATCCCATCTGGTTTATGGAGATGCAGAAAGCTTATGACACTAACACTGTCTGACAATCAATTCATAGGAATCATACCCAGAGAAATTGGAAACCTCACTGCGATGCAGGAGCTAGATCTTGGTTATAACAACTTGAAAGGTATGAATATATTATTTCATCTTTCTTTTAAACTGTACAATTTATCTGGTTTCTTAATTGTATATATGAGCATTCGTGGCCCATATATATATATATATATATATATATTATGGCATATTAGTTGGAAGTCACATGTTTGCATATATTTTCCTAATGAAAGAAGATACGCATTGCAGAGAGAATAGAGGGATAAGATTGGCATTTAAGTGTGCAATCATTTATCTTAATTTTTTTAGTATTTAATCATCTACACTAAACCCAAACTAAATTCAATTTCTAATTAATTTGTTTTCCCTCTCTTTTTAATATTTTCATTTTTTTTTTATTAATTAAATTTTAGATTCCACCTAACTTCAATTTTTTCACCTCTCCCCCTTCTTTCCTTCATTCCTTCTATTTTTCCATAAAGGGTCTCAGTTGACTTTGCCTAGATTTAGCATTAAGGACCGGTCCTTATCTTACGGTAAGGTCCATTCACCATTTTCTCACTTAGAATAGGTATTTTGAAAAACCGACTGTTGGATTAGATAATAATCTCATGTATGTCATGTCTGCCAAAAATCAAGGTATTCCGATAATTGGTTTTCAAAATATAGTTCATTTTCATTGTAACAGTATTTACTGTTGGATGTTGTAACAATTGTTTAACCGTCTGTATTTTAAAAATTGACGGTTGGATCACTGTGATTTTTGGCAGACACGATATAAATAAGAAGATTATCCAATCCAACGGTCAATTTTTCAAAATACCTTTTCAAATGGTGAGTGGACCTTAAATTAAGATTAAGGACTAGTCCTTACTTGATCATTTCTGTATATATATATACACACACAGAGGGATGTCACATGCCTTTCTCGTGTGACACTTTCAGCCGTTCTCATATATCAAGATATATGCTTCATCCCGAAGATTTTATTAAAATAAAATTATCAAGATTATTTAATGAAATTAAATAACATTCTTTCTATAATTAAATAATTAATTTTTTCTTATCAGCAAAAGAGAATAAATTTTATTCAATTTAGGGCATTTTATGGAAATAAACCTGTGTTTTGCAACAATTATGTCAACGAAACTGCTTTATTAATATTTATGAAAATATTTTTTTGGACGGAAATACCCTCATGAGATTTTAAAAACTACAATAATGCCACTTTAATGAGATTTTGTACTTTCTAACAATTTGAGAGAGAGAGAGAGAGAGAGAATAAAAAAAAATATTAAAATATTTATAGAGAGGGGAAAACTAATAAAAAATAATAAATCAATAATAATTAACTTAATTATTTTCATTTTTTATTAGGGAGGGATAAGTTGTAATGATGTGACATAAATAGATATGATAAAAGTAATATGATTTGTGAAATATTGGAGATTTTGTTGATACATGAGGATTGGGGATTGTATGTAACTATGTGAATTCAATTATAATAAATATAATAAATATAAAATTAATGATGTGAAATGTTAGTACAAGATTAGACATCAAAAAATGGTGATAAGATGTAGTAAGGATCGATTGGGATCGAATTGGGAATTCTTAGCAAAATTGAGGATTCTATTATAATTTGGGGATTGGGAGAATTCTAAAATTCATTTAGAACAACTTAGCAGTTCTTCAATATGACGACTTCACTACTCATGGTGACTTTGCAGGTGTAATTCCACAGGAGATGAGCAATCTTGTTAGTTTGGAGGCATTGGGCGTCAATAACAACGGCCTAACAGGACTCATTCCATTGACTATCTTCAACATGTCTTCCTTAAAACTAATGTATTTCTCCAACAATAGCCTATCTGGTGGCCTCCCAAAAGATATGTGCAACCATCTTCCATTTCTTGAAGAGTTAAATTTTGATTCTAATCAACTCAGTGGTCCAATTCCATCTGGTTTATGGAAATGTAGAAAGCTTATAATACTAACTCTATCTTATAATAAATTCACTGGAAGCATACCACCAGAAATTGGGAACCTCACAGTGATGAAGGAGCTGTATCTCATTCATAACAACTTGAAAGGTATGATTTCATTTTATCTTTTCTATCTCCTTGAATTGGATTGTTTGTATGATGTGAAATACTAGTTGTATTGTATATAATGAATCCATGTGTATTGTAGAAGTCACTGCACATTCATGGCTTTATGTCATGGCATTTTTGTTAAAGTCACAGTGTCCTCACATTTCTTTAATATATATAGGAGCATAATATTAGGTACTGTTTTACTCAATAGGTTATATATTAGAGAGTGAATTTGACAAAGTAGCAAGCTTGCATAGAAATATTATTGAACTTACATGCATGTGCATTGTTGTTCACCATCTTTTTTACAAAATTCAATGCCCGCAGTAGACCTACACCGTACCTTTTCTTCTGCATATTAAATTTTGAATATATAGCTATTAAAGCTGCAATATATATTTTATTGTTATTTTGTTGTCATCATAATTACCACCACCATTACACAGTGCCTAAATTGTACTAGGTTTGCATATTAGAAAACAAACCACTAATTTAGAAAAAAAGAAGGAAAAAGTCGACCCATTGTGGCATGTTTTGGTGTAATTTGCATCATAATTAAAAGAAACTAGTAAAAGAACGTAAAGAGCATCATGCTATGCCCTTATGAAATTGATGAACTGATTACTATTGTAGGAGTAGAGAAAATCATTTTATGCTTAAAAATACATGAAGAGTACTTACATCTTTATCTTAGCAACTTCGCAGGTGAAATTCCACATGAAATAGGTAATCTTCATAATTTGGAGAAATTGTCTATATGGGAAAATGGCCTCACAGGTTCCATTCCATCTGCTATCTTCAACATCTCTTCTTTGAAAGTTATTGCTCTTGCGAATAATAGCCTTTCTGGAAGTCTTCCAATGGATATGTGTCACAGTATTTCAGCACTCGAGTATTTTTTTCTAAGTAATAACAAAATTGTGGGAACTATACCAGGAGGACTTGGGAACTGCACTGCACTTGTGGTTTTATATCTGAACAGAAACATGTTGTCAGGTACCATATCTATCTTGTTTAGAATAATAGTAGTGACAATATGTAAATTGGAAAGAATCTTAGCGATATCCATAGTGAATAAAATCTTAATTACCAAAGCCTAACCTTCATAACCTAAATCTTTCCCTAGCAAGTTTTGCTTTAATTTATTTAACTTATTTATAATTTTACCCCCTTTTTAATAGTGACGACACATATGCACGTGAAGTATTCTTTTAATGGAAAATACTTTTTGGACCACCTATTTGCACCAATTTTCATAACAACTCATGCACTTGGCATGCTACATTGATAAGGTACAAATATTTGAAAAGCCAAATATTGATTGTTCTGCTAAGTGAGTTGGTATTAAAATTGGTGGAAATAGCATTTATTTATTTATAGTAAAAGAAGTTAAATGTCAGTGGTTAATGACACCAACAGGATCGGAGTACAAAAACACAGTTGTGTTAATAAAGTAGCTAGCGCGACTGATGCATATAATGAGCAAGTGACACCATTTTAATACTTGAAGGTTAATCCATAGATATTAACATTTTGGTGCAGGTGCTATACCACAGGACATGGGTAACCTTCGTAATCTTGAGATATTAGATGTCAGTGTTAACAATCTAAGTGGCCTCATTCCATCCAAAATCTTCAACATCTCAACAATAAAATCTATTTCACTGGCTGTTAATCACCTCTCGGGACAACTACCATCACCAATGGACCTTGGTCTTTCCAATCTAGAAGAACTATATCTGGGGCAAAATAAACTTGGTGGAGAAATCATGAGCTCTATCACCAATGCTTCTAAGCTCACCAGGATGGACCTCTTCGGTAACTCATTCGTGGGTTCTATACCTAATACACTTGGTAATTTGAGACTCCTTGAGTGGCTAAATGTAGGGAATAATTTCCTAACCATGGAATATTCTTCTACTGGGGAATTGAAGTTTCTCACTTCTTTGACAAATTGCAAATATTTGAGATTTTTATCATTCGCATATAATCCCCTGGATGGTGTCCTTCCAATTGCTGTTGGGAATTTCTCAACTTCTCTTCAGATTTTTTATGTAAATGATTGCAAAATTAAGGGCAGCATTCCTATAGAAATTGGCAACTTGAGTCACTTGATAGACTTAGACCTGGGAAACAATGAGTTCATTGGATCAATCCCAACAACTGTCGGGAAATTATGGAAGCTGCAAGGATTATCTTTTCGAGGCAACAAGTTACAAGGATCCATCCCATATGCTCTTTGTAATTTAAAGAGCTTGGTTACATTAAATGCAGATGGTAATAAGTTCTCTGGATCCATTCCGGTATGTGCGGGCAATCTAACTTCTCTAAGAGATTTCAACTTAGGATCCAACAAATTAACTTCCATTATACCCTCAACCTTATGGAGCCTCAAAGACATCTTGAAGCTAAACTTGTCTGAAAACTCTCTAAGTGGCTATCTACCATCAGATATTGGAAATTTGAAGGTCGTAACAGTAATAGATTTGTCATGGAATCAGTTATCAGGTGATATCCCAAGCACCATTGGAGGCCTTCAGAGTTTAGTTAATCTATCCTTGGCGAATAATAGATTGCAAGGTCCAATTCCCCAATCACTTGGCAACTTGATAAGCATGATATTCATGGACCTATCAAAAAATAATTTGTCTGGAGAGATACCCAAGTCCTTACAGGCTCTCTCGTATCTCAAATATTTAAATGTGTCGTTCAATCGACTTGAAGGAGAAATTCCTAATGGAGGACCTTTTGCTAAATTCTCGGCTAAATTATTTATGATGAATGAAGCACTTTGTGGTTCACCTAGGCTACAAGTCCCACCATGCAGAACTGGTACTCGACAATCAAGGACAGCTGCTAAACTTCTACTCAAATATATTCTACCAGCAATTGCATCGACAGTTCTTGTTATGGCCCTCATATTTGTTTTCATAAGATGTCGAAAGAGGAATGTGAGGTACCCAATTGAGACAAATTTGTCACCTTTGGCATGGAGAAGAATTTCATACCACGAACTGCAACATGCAACGAATGGATTTTGTGAGGGCAACCTACTTGGTTCTGGAAGTTTTGGTTCGGTATATAAAGGGATACTTTCAGATGGGGTGAATGTGGCAATAAAGGTTTTCAATTTGCAATTAGAACGAGCGGTCAAAAGTTTTGATGATGAATGTGAAGTGCTGCGCAATATTCGTCATCGAAACCTTGTTAAAATCATTAGTAGTTGTGTCAACATCGATTTCAAAGCCTTGATTCTAGAGTACATGCCTTGTGGGAGCCTTGAGAAGTGGTTGTATTCATACAACTACTATTTAGATATCCTACAGAGATTAAACATAATGATACACGTTGCATCAGCAGTAGAATATCTCCATCATGGTTATTCAACTCCTGTTATTCATTGTGATTTAAAGCCCAGCAATGTATTGCTAGATGAAGATATGGTTGCACACGTAGGTGATTTCGGCATCGCAAAACTCTTAGGTGAAGAGGAGTCTATGACACAGACCAAGACCTTAGCCACAATTGGGTATATGGCACCAGGTGATGTTCTTATCATATAAATCTAATTTATGATTTTTTTTTTTCCGTAGAATACTAAACTTTTAACTTTAGGTATATTTTGGTTTATTCTATTTCATGTTATGTTTCTTATTGTCATGCATTATTATTGGATATTTTATGAAGAATAGTAATCTCACTTGTAGAGTATGGATCGGAAGGAGTTGTTTCCACAAAAGGCGATTTGTATAGTTATGGTATTCTACTGATGGAAACTTTTACAAGAAAAAAGCCCACGGATGAAATGTTTGGAGAAGAAATGAGCTTGAAGAG
>JAESVK010077852.1:0-10881 GCA_017140935.1 Hamamelis virginiana | reverse complement strand
GCTTGCACAAGCTTTGGGTATGGTAGAGCATGGTGGTCGAGTAAGGGAGTTAGGTCATGGTGTCACATTGACATCCTTCTTTACTACCCCTCAACCTACAAATTCTTTGCCTTTAGAAGTGACGAATGCAATGATGAAGATGCAAAAGTTTATGGTGGCACTAGCCTCCGAAGTGCACAGACTTGGGGGGCAAGTTCCAGAGGGCGACTACTCGTTTTCTCTTGCTACTGAGAACATTGAATCGAACAGCGTTAGATGCAGCGCAAATAGCTTGCTACCTGAATCACAAGGAATGTCGCCTTTACCTCATGAACTAGCATCACAGAAGGTATTGCTTTGTGTACTTCTTACGAAAATTTATTGACGAGTTGAACAACAGTGATGCATGAATTGGTGTTAGTTGTTCTTATATATGATTTTTGTAGACCGATAAACGAAATAGGAAAATGAAGCCTGTAGTAGTGGATGTACCACCTTGTGCCACAGATGTGCAACCCTCAAAAAAGGTAATTTATATTTGACCAAGTCTTTATGTGGAGCATGTTTTATGTGAATAATGTGTTGTCTGTTTTGAATGTGGGTATAGACTATACATAATGATACAGGCAATGAAACAACTCTACAAAAGAATCCCATGCCAACTGGGGCACCACAGGAGATGGTAATGTATTCATTATTAGTATTGTTATGTAATGTGATTAATTTTCATAAATACATTAATTAAAATGGTGGATTTGTTTTGTTTATAGGCTGGACTGCTTGAATGTTCATTGGCATTGGGATTGATCGACAAGATTGTCGCACATGGATACTTGGATGAGAATTTGGAATCGAATATTCTACATGGTACTGTAATTAGTGAAGGAAATGCTCGTGTGTCTGTAAGTTCATTGGAGAGATTTGAATATGGAAATGAACTTCTCCCTATACCAACTCAAGGTGCAAGCACACTAGATGAGGCACTTGGAGGATATGTGGCATGGCCAAGACATCTCATTATTTTTAACTCTGACACGGTAATCCTCAAAGCATAACATTTAGGTTATCTATGTTAAAGTTGTGTTTGTCAAAGTATTTCAAAATTTTATATATTATTTTTCTCTTTTGTAGGAATTTTCAACGCCATATGAGAGTAACAAGAATTATAAAGATTGCATTACATCTTTTGGGAAGTTGTTCGATCAAGTTACCAAAGATCGCGAGGATCATGCATTAAACAACAAAGTTCATGCGGAAGTGTTTAAAACATACGATCCAAAGCGTGAATTTATGGTTGAGATACCCGTGTTCAGAGATGAGTTAATGCATGTCATAAACTTTGAAGAAATTGGCATTTCAATGATTTGAGTATACATGTGGTTAGTTATGATCACTATATGCTTTGTCTTTAATATTTTCCATTTACACTTTTTTGTATTATAACACAAGCTTTTATTCTTGAGCCTTTAATAGTGCTCTCTTTAGCAAGTTGAAAGAGATAGGGGTTCAACAGTGTGCTCACAAATTTGCGCCACCAGCTGGTAGAAGAGGACATACAACTGAAGTTAATCAGGAAATGTTATGTGGCTCTATGAACACTGCAGAACCGGGACAAATATGTTTCTATCCTTTTAATGTTGGGTAGGTACTTGTAATTTTTTTTTCTGCATTTAGTGCATAATCTCCCCGGAGTAATCTAATATTTGTTATATTTATGTGATTATATAAATGTATTGAAGGTTTCATTGGGTATTGGCCGTTGTTGACCCGTGGAGACGCCATACCTTCTATTTTGATCCACTTGGCAATACAATAGACGAAACTCTGCAGACCATTATAAAAAAGTAAGTGTGCATAATCTTTGTCCAGCTTTACTATGGTTTTAATCAAGTTTTACTATGGAGAAAGTTAACATCTAGTGCATTTTGTAGTGCATGCAAAATTTTAGATTTTAATAAGAAGTTCCTACCAAGCAAGACGAAGGCAACCTTTAACATAGTTCAGGTAGTAACTTAATTATTTTGAAGATTACAAAAGTAATTATGGATATGCGATCTTATATATATGAAATCTCCCTTGTATGTAGTGCCCGAAACAATCTGGGAAAATTGAATGTGGATACTATGTTTTGAGGTATATGAAGGATATCGTGGAATCGAGGGGGGCCAACCTATCTAATTTGGTGAGATACTATGTCTATTAAGCGTATCATTATTTACTAATTTAATTTTCGCAATATCTTATTAAATGACACTTTTGTTCATTAATGGTAGTTTCCTAGTAATGAAAGTTACAATAGCTCTCAAATTGATGAGGTTCGAGTAGAACTATTGGAGTATATACGGGATCATATGTAAGGTATATGTCAATATTTCGTTTTGATGAGATACTATGCCTATGTTGAATTTTGCTTGTTGGAGTTGACTTGTTGGGTTCGCTGAACATTTTGTAGAATTCGGGGGTGGATGTTGGACGGAGACCCAATTGGGTTTGTTTGTTTTTTTTTTTCTTTAATTACCAATGATTGTTATTTAAAACGAAAATGAAAACTAAATTTGGCAAGTGGGTCCAAGCACTTAAGCATGAAAACAACCCTAGAGGAGGTCATGAAAACAAGCCTTTTCTTTAAACACACGTCTCAAAAGAGTCTATTCTTAGGTGATTGATTTTCTATTTAGTGTCTATTCTTTTCGTTGGAATTCATGGGAGGATTTTAGAAGTCATGGGAATTTAGCAAAGTGATGGTGTTCTTTTGACTCTTTTGAAGGGGATTTACAATTACAAAATCCCTCGATAATAACATTACAAAATCCAAAAGTAATAGTAGGAAACCACATCAAGGAATTAGGTTCATCACCAAATTTGATAATGAAAATATAAACTCAACTCAACTAAGCCTTGATCCCAACTACATGGGGTCAGATATATGAATACTCTTTTGACATTAAGCTCTATCAAAAGCCATATGATCAGATAAATCCCTAGCACGTATGTCATTTCTCACTAACTCTACCCGTGTTATTTTGAGCTTTCCTATTAACCTTTTAAAAGCATTGACTTGAATCAAGTCATTCTTTCACATTAGTGCATTCCTAGGTCTTCATTGCACATAACCAAACTATTTTAGAGAATTTTCCCTCGTCTTGTCATCAATCAAAGCCCCTCCTACCTTTTTTTTTATTAGGTAAAAGGTGTATTCATTAAAGGAAAGATTCAATGACAAAACCCCGTGTACTCAATGAATAAACAAAACAAAAACCACAAAATTACAAAGCTAAAGAATCTATGAAAGTATGGAAAGCAATCCAACTCTCAAAAACCTCCGATGAGAGAGATAGAGAGAGAGAGAGAGAGAGAGCAATCCTATTTTTCAACACCTCTAGATAACACTCTATATCTTCAGTATTATTTCTCTCTTTCCGAATGATCCAAAAAAAATTGCATGTGATGCCAACATCCACACCTTGCTCGAGGGATTGTTGCTCTCTTCCTCACCCACCAATTTTCCAAAACTCATTTCACTGAATATAGCATCACCCAAGAGACTCAGAACAGCTGGAAAAAAAAATCCATAGATCTCTATCCACTTTACAATGAAAAAAGAAAAAGACGATCCACTAACTCAGGAGGAGCTGCTGCTGCTGGAGGAGCTGCTGCTGCTGCTGATGCTTTTTTTAATTATCAATGATAAAAATTTCATATCTAATTGACATCCACTTTTAGATATACTAGTTGGGTGGGCAGTTGGCAAACACTAAATGCCTGCATTAGGTTTTTGAATGTTTTGACATCCTTTATTTAACAATTTTATGAAGGCAATAATGAGTGTCCCACCTGCAAATTGACCTAAACAGCCAATTTTGACGAATATTGACAGAATTGACCTACAAATATAGAAATCCCCTCTCCAAATATTCATTAATTACTATACTAACCTAGGATCGATGATGACTTTCTTTAGGTGCATTGTTGGTTGTAGGAGACTCACAAGTCACAAGATAGTAAGAGGAGAGGATAAAGCTTTTTTTATAAAATTTAGATATCATGTCTGTATTGCCATGCTATGCTATATATATATAAAATACATCATGCATGAATGTGATATACTTGTATCATTCTTTAACACAATCTTTCAGGCCTTAGGAGAAAAATTATTAGACAAGTCCCTTTAATTTACAAGTTATAGCTAGAACGATTTTCACTTTATGTTTTACCTCTATGTATAGCTAAATGATACAAAAAGGGATATCTTTTAACCATGCTTATCTCATGCATTTATGTAGGTTTCCAAGATACGTACCATGCTACACACCAGAAAATGGAGGAACCAGCTTCTACGAGTGCATGATTTATTTTTGGTCTCATTCTTAGGAATTGTTTTTCCAATAGAGGATGACTTGAGTGAATGTATGTATATATAAATAGTTAGGATTCTAAATTGAGTGACATGCATGCCACTTTTTAACTTGTATATCATATACGGAGTATACTTTGAAGATTTTTGGCCTTTATATATATTGGGAGTTGATTTTTTTTTTTAATTATTCTTGGTACTTTAATGGTGTGTTTGTGTATGTGATTGTATGTATACAAGTTACAGGTCATATGCATTTATACAGGTTACAGGTTACAGGTTACAGGTTATATGCATATCATATGAAAACCAAGTTACAGGTCATATACAGGTCACAGGTCATATAGGTCATCTTGTGATTGCATAATCCAAAATAAATAATTTTAAAAAGGTTTTTAAAGACAAAATACGAGGGTTTTACACTATTGTATTTTCTCAAAAGACGAGGGTTCAACACACTCGCCGTTTATGCAACTAACGAGGGTGCAAAACCCTCGTAAATTCTCTCATCATTGTCTAAAAGGCGACGCCTTGTCTCTAGAAAGGACGAGGGTGCAAGACTCTCGTTATATTGAGAAAAGACGAGGGTTTTGAACTCTTGTCGTTGTTAGAAAAGACGAGGGTGCAAGACTCTCGTTATTTTGAGAAAAGACGAGGGTTTTGAACTCTTGTCGTTGTTAGAAAAGACGAGGGTGCAAGACTCTCGTTATTTTGAGAAAAGACGAGGGTGCATAACTCTCATTGTTATTAGAAAAGACGAGTGTGTTTAACCCTCGTCTTTTGTTCAAAATCACGAGGGCTCCCAAACCCTCGTCTTTTTTTTCACGACCCTGGAATAGACGACCCTTTTATAACCCTCGTCTTAGCACAAAGACGAGGGTTTACAACACTTGTTATAGGCAGTTTTTGTAGTAGTGTAAGCACAGATCTACGGCAACTATTGCTGCCGTTCATCTTCTCCGAGGACACCCGTCGTCCGTTCAGCTTTGCCGACACCGTGCTTTTATCAAGCAATTTCACCACATCTTCTGCCGTGCTTTGTCGCCGAAAAATGGTGAAGAAGAGGAAGGGGAAGATCTGCTCCATCTCTACTGATCGTGGATAGCAGCAGATTCAGCATATTATTGTGGACGGGATGACCATGGGGATTAAGGGGAAGGGCAATTCTGGTATAAATAAAAAATCATTTTAAACTTTGGGACTTAATGCATTAAAATCTCATTAAAAAGGACTTTAGCCATTAAAAATCCTAAATGGAGACTTTGAGCAAGAGAAGTTCCTAAAATAGGACTTTTGGCCAATTATCCCAAATAATTAAACATATTTGGAAATTAATAAATTTACATATATATATTAACTAGAAATAAGTAAACTTGTTTGGAAATAATTAAATTTACCTATTTATATGCATTTGAATAAATAAGTAAATTTACCTATAAATATAAAATCTAGAAAGAATAATAATTTTACTTATTTGGCATGTTGCAATGTGTTTCTTTCACTAGAGCATTTCGTCGAACATCTTATGTGTTATTTCAGGGTTATGGAGGATTAGTATCTGCAATGTAAGCACGTAGAACAAGTCTTACCTTTTAAATTTACTTTTATGATTAATTGAGTCTTTCACAAGGTATGATTTCCCCCTATTTCTCATCTTTTTATTATAATTTTTTTGAAATATGTTTTACTTCTCATTTTCATTCTCATTTTTTGACTTTTTGATAGCATACCCATACGTTGCAAATATGAATTTATATGTCTTTAAACAAATAAGTAAATTTACATATTTATATAAACTAGAAATAAATAAACGTATTTGGAAGTAAGTAAATTTACCTATATTTACTAACTAGAAATAAGTAAACTTATTTGGAAATAAATAAATTTACCTATTTATATGTCTTTAAACAAATAAGTAAATTTACCTATATATATAAACTAAAAATAAATAAACGTATTTGAAAATAAGTAAATTTACCTATATATATTAACTAGAAATAAGTAAACTTATTTGGAAATAATTAAATTTATCTATTTATATGTATTTAAATAAGTAAGTAAATTTACCTATAAATATAATCTAGAAAGAATAGTAATTTTACTTATTCGGCATGTTGCAATGTGCTTCTTTCATTGGTGCATTTCGTCGAACATCTTAGGTGTTATTTTGGGGTTATGAAGGATTAGTATTTGCAAGGTAAGCACGTAGAACAAGTCAGTGGCGCTTATGCATTTGGGTCCCAAACAATAATAGTCTACTACTGCTCCACTGCTCGTGATTAAGCTAGGAACTGAGATTTTGTGGGGTTGCAAGGCAGCGAAGTAAATGGAACCGTCCATTTTAACACATTTATTTTAGTGGATTTGTTGTCGGCTGCAATTTCTTCTCGCCCCGAGGATTTCTCGCTGACTATTCCACTCTCAGTCGAGGTCGAAGACCACTTCTTGCTGCTGTAGAAATGTGCTCATGCACAACTCTCGTAACAGGGATATGATCCCTTCTCTGCCGCTTATAAATTCCGCTGAAGCTCATCCTAACCATTTTTGTCACAAACTGAAAATGGTAAATATTTTGAATTTCTAGGAATTAATTGAGGGTATATATTTCAGATCATATTAGATAGGTAATTATAAAATTCTAACTTTTTGGGAAGGAGTTTTAGGTCTACTACCACTACACTAGGGGGTTATGGGTTATATCCCCTAAATAAAATATAACAATCCATGTAACCATGACAATCTTGTGCATTGCCAAGATTGTTAAGCAAAAAAATTGAATTCAAATGGTAATCTGACTTGGCCCAAAAAGATAATTAGTTGGTCTAAATGACTCCACCGGTTTTTGGTCGGTTTGGACCGAGCCTAAATTTGGGTAGGTTCTCTCCCCTCACAAAACTTTGGTACTCCTTAGGGCCCAACCCATAGGTCCAATGTAAGGGTATATAAGCACACAAGCTATCCACTATTTATTCAATATGGCACAAATATATATCTTTTGTAGATTTGTCAATTGTAAGTTTGTAACAATTTAAGGATATATATTTGTGAATTTTCTGGCATGTTCCATGGCATATCCTTCTCTTCTTCTTTTGTTTATTTATCTATTTATACTTTAAAAAAAAAAATTAAAGAAATTGGTCCCATTGTATGACTCTTACAATTTAAACAGTGGGTTCATGTCCTATTCTTTAATTTTCTTACCTTTATCCAAAAAAAAAAAAAAATTAAAAAACAAATTAGGGATCTATGTCTCTCTCTACTAACCCTTTAATTCAATTTATTATGAGGATCTCCATTTTTTTATTTCTTTCTTTAATTTTTCTTCCTTTTCCTGTTCCATAACAATCAATAACATTATACGACTTTATACCTTATCTCATGATATTGAGATTCGAGACTCAACCACTCCCTTAAGAGAAGAAGAGAGATAAAACTGCAAGTCCCATAATTTGCGTATTCCACATAAAGGACACATTTAATTTCATATATGGTACATGAGCTAGTGTAGTTCATTATTTAAAGTGGGATGTGGGTAGGATTGCAAACTGCAGGCTGAGCCAAGTCGAGTCCTGGAATGTTTAAGTTTGGCTTTGTTAAAAATTTGATTATTTAAATTTGAGCTTAAGCGCTCCAGTCAAACCTAACCGAGCAAAATTTGGATTTATTTATGTTTGGCTCCTTTTTTATCGATTTTGTTCGCGATCTGTTCGTACACAGTTTGGATTCATTTGCAGCCCTAAAAATATAATGAAGGAATATTAAAAACCAATATAAACACCACAAAAAATGAGTTTTATATATTAGGCCTACACGAGACACCAAAAAGGAAAGCCCTAAAAAAAAAAAAGGGCAATGTATATATTGAGCCTACTTAAGTTTAGATCACCAAGACATGAAAAGCTTGTTCACAAGCTTACTAACTAGTAATACAAATGAATTGAGCCTAATTATGCTTGAATTTGATTCATTTAACAAACAATCAAATTCAAGTGAACCCTTATCCAACTTATTTACAAAATATTTACAAATGACTTGATTCGTTTGCAGCTGTAGGTGCAGGTGAACGTGAGAAAAGGTTTTGGTTTTTTGTTTTTTGTTTTTTGTTTTTTTGTGCCTATGGAATACAAAGGTCAAGCCCCAAGGAAGGATCCACTCCCACTGAGGTGACCTGCCAGTCTGCCACTCCCACTGCATTAGTGACTGGAAGCTTATCTAAAAGTATAGACTTTTCAACCTTGGAAAAAGAAAATTATACAACCATACATTCTATCTTCCCTAACCCCAATTTAGATTCTAGTCTGACGGGCATGCGTGAGGAGGGGAGTAGCTTGAAGCTTGACGTTTAAAGGGTCTAGAAAAGTCATGTGTGGAATAAAAAGACATTATATTTCATAAATTCATATTTTGCAATAATCTCCCATTTCTCTCTCATCTCTTTTGCTTTCTCTGTACAAATTAAAATTCTTTTTCACAAATCTCTCTCTTAAAGAGAATATTTACCTGAGCATTTGGATGCAGTGACAATACTGTTAGTGCAGTGAAAATATTTACTAGTGTAGTAAAAGTGCAGGATACTTGAAAAATAATTAAAAAGTATAAATTATATTTAGATTGAAGTATGAGTATAAAGGTATAAAGTATAATTAGTAGAATGTGAATTCAAATGAAAGATGAACATTATTCTTGCGCACAATATTCTAAACTAAAGTGTGAGCACGAGGAATTGGGCTACCGCTTGACTATTAAGTCGAAATCGATGCATAGGAAATGTGGACTGGAGTTAAAGTCGAAGTGATAATGACAAGACTGAACTGACCCGTACCTAAAATTCATCACCCCGTATGTTTAACGGGAAAGATGTAGCTCGATCATCTGTCACATATGACATATGACCTATGGCATATCTCTTTAAGAGTATCTCCAACTCAGAGTTTTCATTTAAGTTTTAATTCATTTAAGTTTTCTATTTTTACATTTAGGAGTAGTATAGTGCCAATTAAAATAGAAGCTCATTCCATATTTAGTACTAATATGCTCCTAAAGGTAACTCCCATACTTGACTTTATTTTGCTCCATTGGACTTTAAATTGAAGGAAAGTATAATATAGGATATCTCGGATGAGATGGCAATTGTCAAATAATTCCAAATATAGAAAGCATTGGTGCCATTACCAAATTTGGAAGTCATGGATGACATTCCATTGGAGCACCTTTTTTTTTCCTGGCATGGCTCTCATGGTGGAGCTTATTTGAATTCTTTCTGCCCAATACCGATAAGTTTTTCAAAATATGTACCCAACAATTATCTACTAGTTTCATGCTTACATAAGATACCTAAACATATATATGACGACTAGATCGGGATTAATTGGTTCAAATATATTAAAATACACAATTAAATATATGCAAAAATTTTATCATATCATCAGTTGGGATATTTAGAGATGCTCTGAGAGATTATTTGAATCATTACTCCATGTAAACGCGTCTCGCTATAATGGAAAAATAAATTTTCAGGTACCCCACCCCTTGGCTAGTTGGCTTTGGTCAATGTCATTGTAGACCCAACCAGATTAGACCTTTCATGGTGGAGCTTATTGCCACGCTTTCATTGTCTCACCAAGGCTATTAACTTGACTTGATCGATCAGCTGGGTTATATAAACAGTTTAATTGGTATATATATTCATTTTAATTTCTCTAAATTAAATCCTCTCATACATAGATCTTTGCAAGCCACACCCAACCCACCACTGACATGGAAAAAAATTGGTTACTTTGTTTTGTTGCAGTATTGTTTGTACAATATTGTTTCATGGCCTCCTGCCTAGCAAAAACCAACTTCACCACGGATCGATCTGCTCTTCTCGCCTTCAAAGCTCACATCACTTTTGACGATCCAAATGTCTTGATGCAGAATTGGTCCACTGCTACCTCTTGCTGCAACTGGATTGGTGTCACTTGTGGCTCTCGCCACCAAAGAGTCGTAGCCTTGAATCTTTCAAACATGGTTCTTACTGGCACCATCCCTCCGCAAATTGGGAACCTTTCATTCCTTGCTTCACTTGACATCACAAATAATAAATTTCATGGGCATCTGCCCCCTGAATTGGTTTTTTTGCGTCGATTGAAAGTCATCAATTTAGATTACAACTACTTCAGTGGAAAGGTTCCTTCCTGGTTAGGCTACTTACTTAAACTTGAACGTTTGCATCTCTCTAATAACAATTTCGCAGGTACCATTCCAACCTCTCTGAGCAACATCTCAAAGCTGGAAACTTTGTCTTTAGATGTCAATCATCTACATGGATATATTCCTAAAGAGATCGGTCATCTTAAAAACCTCAAGGATTTATCAATGGATGATAACATGCTATCCGGGTCTATACCATCCACCATCTTCAACATATCTTCACTGCAGAGTTTAGATCTCAGCTATAATAGCCTCTCTGGTAGCCTACCAATAGATATGTGCAATTATCTCCCTGAACTAGAATGGTTTTCTCTCTCCTATAACCAATTCTATGGCCAAATCCCATCTGGTATACA
>JAESVK010077851.1:0-10845 GCA_017140935.1 Hamamelis virginiana | reverse complement strand
GCTTGCACAAGCTTTGGGTATGGTAGAGCATGGTGGTCGAGTAAGGGGGTTAGGTCATGGTGTCACATTGACATCCTTGTTTACTACCCCTCAACCTACAAATTATTTGCCTTTAGAAGTGACGAATGCAATGATGAAGATGCAAAAGTTTATGGTGGCACTAGCCTCCGAAGTGCACAGACTTGGGGGGCAAGTTCCAGAGGGCGACTACTCGTTTTCTCTTGCTACTGAGAACATTGAATCGAACAGCGTTAGATGCAGCGCAAATAGCTTGCTACCTGAATCACAAGGAATGTCGCCTTTACCTCATGAGCTAGCATCACAGAAGGTATTGCTTTGTGTACTTCTTACGAAAATTTATTGACGAGTTGAACAACAGTGATGCATGAATTGGTGTTAGTTGTTCTTATATATGATTTTTGTAGACCGGTAAACGAAATAGGAAAATGAAGCCTGTAGTAGTGGATGTACCACCTTGTGCCACAGATGTGCAACCCTCAAAAAAGGTAATTTATATTTGACCAAGTCTTTATGTGGAGCATGTTTTATGTGAATAATGTATTGTCTGTTTTGAATGTGGGTATAGACTATACATAATGATACAGGCAATGAAACAACTCTACAAAAGAATCCCATGCCAACTGGGGCACCACAGGAGATGGTAATGTATTCATTATTAGTATTGTTATGTAATGTGATTAATTTTCATAAATACATTAATTAAAATGGTGGATTTGTTTTGTTTATAGGTTGGACTGCTTGAATGTTCATTGGCATTGGGATTGATCGACAAGATTGTCGCACATGGATACTTGGATGAGAATTTGGAATCGAATATTCTACATGGTACTGTAATTAGTGAAGGAAATGCTCGTGTGTCTGTAAGTTCATTGGAGAGATTTGAATATGGAAATGAACTTCTCCCTATACCAACTCAAGGTGCAAGCACACTAGATGAGGCACTTGGAGGATATGTGGCATGGCCAAGACATCTCATTATTTTTAACTCTGACACGGTAATCCTCAAAGCATAACATTTAGGTTATCTATGTTAAAGTTGTGTTTGTCAAAGTATTTCAAAATTTTATATATTATTTTTCTCTTTTGTAGGAATTTTCAATGCCATATGAGAGTAACAAGAATTATAAAGATTGCATTACATCTTTTGGGAAGTTGTTCGATCAAGTTACCAAAGATCGCGAGGATCATGCATTAAACATCAAAGTTCATGCGGAAGTGTTTAAAACATACGATCCAAAGCGTGAATTTATGGTTGAGATACCCGTGTTCAGAGATGAGTTAATGCATGTCATAAACTTTGAAGAAATTGGCATTTCAATGATTTGGGTATACATGTGGTTAGTTATGATCACTATATGCTTTGTCTTTAATATTTTCCATTTACACTTTTTTGTATTATAACACAAGCTTTTATTCTTGAGCCTTTAATAGTGCTCTCTTTAGCAAGTTGAAAGAGATAGGGGTTCAACAGTGTGCTCACAAATTTGCGCCACCAGCTGGTAGAAGAGGACATACAACTGAAGTTAATCAGGAAATGTTATGTGGCTCTATGAACACTGCAGAACCGGGACAAATATGTTTCTATACTTTTAATGTTGGGTAGGTACTTGTAATTTTTTTTCTGCATTTAGTGCATAATCTCCCCGGAGTAATCTAATATTTGTTATATTTATGTGATTATATAAATGTATTGAAGGTTTCATTGGGTATTGGCCGTTGTTGACCCGTGGAGACGCCATACCTTCTATTTTGATCCACTTGGCAATGCAATAGACGAAACTCTGCAGACCATTATAAAAAAGTAAGTGTGCATAATCTTTGTCCAGCTTTACTATGGTTTTAATCAAGTTTTACTATGGAGAAAGTTAACATCTAGTGCATTTTGTAGTGCATGCAAAATTTTAGATTTTAATAAGAAGTTCCTACCAAGCAAGACGAAGGCAACCTTTAACATAGTTCAGGTAGTAACTTAATTATTTTGAAGATTAGAAAAGTAATTATGGATATGCGATCTTATATATATGAAATCTCCCTTGTATGTAGTGCCCGAAACAATCTGGGAAAATTGAATGTGGATACTATGTTTTGAGGTATATGAAGGATATCGTGGAATCGAGGGGGGCCAACCTATCTAATTTGGTGAGATACTATGTCTATTAAGCGTATCATTATTTACTAATTTAATTTTCGCAATATCTTATTAAATGACACTTTTGTTCATTAATGGCAGTTTCCTAGTAATGAAAGTTACAATAGCTCTCAAATTGATGAGGTTCGAGTAGAACTATTGGAGTATATACGGGATCCTATGTAAGGTATATGTCAATATTTCGTTTTGATGAGATACTATGCCTATGTTGAATTTTGCTTGTTGGAGTTGACTTGTTGGGTTCGCTGAACATTTTGTAGAATTCGGGGGTGGATGTTGGACGGAGACCCAATTGGGTTTGTTTGTTTTTTTTTTCTTTAATTACCAATGATTGTTATTTAAAACGAAAATGAAAACTAAATTTGGCAAGTGGGTCCAAGCACTTAAGCATGAAAACAACCCTAGAGGAGGTCATGAAAACAAGCCATTTCTTTAAACACACGTCTCAAAAGAGTCTATTCTTAGGTGATTGATTTTCTATTTAGTGTCTATTCTTTTTGTTGGAATTCATGGGAGGATTTTAGAAGTCATGGGAATTTAGCAAAATGATGGTGTTCTTTTGACTCTTTTGAAGGGGATTTACAATTACAAAATCCCTCGATAATAACATTACAAAATCCAAAAGTAATAGTAGGAAACCACATCAAGGAATTAGGTTCATCACCAAATTTGATAATGAAAATATAAACTCAACTCAACTAAGCCTTGATCCCAACTACATGGGGTCAGATATATGAATACTCTTTTGACATTAAGCTCTATCAAAAGCCATATGATCAGATAAATCCCTAGCACGTATGTCATTTCTCACTAACTCTACCCGTGTTATTTTGAGCTTTCCTATCAACCTTTTAAAAGCATTGACTTGAATCAAGTCATTCTTTCACATTAGTGCATTCCTAGGTCTTCATTGCACATAATTAAACTATTTTAGAGAATTTTCCCTCGTCTTGTCATCAATCAGAGCCCCTCCTACCTTTTTTTTTATTAGGTAAAAGGTGTATTCATTAAAGGAAAGATTCAATGACAAAACCCCATGTACTCAATGAATAAACAAAACAAAAACCACAAAATTACAAAGCTAAAGAATCTATGAAAGTATGGAAAGCAATCCAACTCTCAAAAACCTCCGATGAGAGAGAGAGAGAGAGAGAGAGAGAGAGAGAGCAATCCTATTTTTCAACACCTCTAGATAACACTCTAGATCTTCAGTATTATTTCTCTCTTTCCGAATGATCCAAAAAAATTGCATGTGATGCCAACATCCACACCTTGCTCGAGGGATTGTTGCTCTCTTCCTCACCCACCAATTTTCCAAAACTCATTTCACTGAATATAGCATCACCCAAGAGACTCAGAACAGCTGGAAAAAAAAATCCATAGATCTCTATCCACTTTACAATGAAAAAAGAAAAAGACGATCCACTAACTCAGGAGGAGCTGCTGCTGCTGCTGCTGCTGGAGGAGCTGCTGCTGATGCTTTTTTTAATTATCAATGATAACAATTTCATATCTAATTGACATCCACTTTTAGATATACTAGTTGGGTGGGCAGTTGGCAAACACTAAATGCCTGCATTAGGTTTTTGAATGTTTTGACATCCTTTATTTAACAATTTTATGAAGGCAATAATGAGTGTCCCACCTGCAAATTGACCTAAACAACCAATTTTGACGAATATTGACAGAATTGACCTACAAATATAGAAATCACCTCTCCAAATATTCATTAATTACTATACTAACCTAGGATCGATGATGACTTTCTTTAGGTGCATTGTTGGTTGTAGGAGACTCACAAGTCACAAGATAGTAAGAGGAGAGGATAAAGCTTTTTTTATAAAATTTAGATATCATGTCTGTATTGCCATACTATGCTATATATATATATAATACATCATGCATGAATGTGATATACTTGTATCATTCTTTAACACAATCTTTCAGGCCTTAGGAGAAAAAATATTAGACAAGTCCCTTTAATTTACAAGTTATAGCTAGAACGATTTCCACTTTATGTTTTACCTCTATGTATAGCTAAATGATACAAAAAGGGATATCTTTTAACCATGCTTATCTCATGCATTTATGTAGGTTTCCAAGATACGTACCATGCTACACACCAGAAAATGGAGGAACCAGCTTCTACGAGTGCATGATTTATTTTTGGTCTCATTCTTAGGAATTGTTTTTCCAATAGAGGATGACTTGAGTGAATGTATGTATATATAAATAGTTAGGATTCTAAATTGAGTGACATGCATGCCACTTTTTAACTTGTATATCATATACGGAGTATACTTTGAAGATTTTTGGCCTTTATATATATTGGGAGTTGATTTTTTTTTTTAATTATTCTTGGTACTTTAATGGTGTGTTTGTGTATGTGATTGTATGTATACAAGTTACAGGTCATATGCATTTATACAGGTTACAGGTTACAGGTTACAGGTTACAAGTTATATGCATATCATATGAAAACCAAGTTACGGGTCATATACAGGTCACAGGTCATATAGGTCATCTTGTGATTGCATAATCCAAAATAAATAATTTTAAAAAGGTTTTTAAAGACAAAATACGAGGGTTTTACACTATTGTATTTTCTCAAAAGACGAGGGTTCAACACACTCGCCGTTTATGCAACTAACGAGGGTGCAAAACCCTCGTAAATTCTCTCATCATTGTCTAAGAGGCGACGCCTTGTCTCTAGAAAGGACGAGGGTGCAAGACTCTCGTTATATTGAGAAAAGACGAGGGTGCAAGACTCTCGTTATTTTGAGAAAAGACGAGGGTTTTGAACTCTTGTCGTTGTTAGAAAAGACGAGGGTGCAAGACTCTCGTTATTTTGAGAAAAGACGAGGGTGCATAACTCTCGTTGTTATTAGAAAAGACGAGTGTGTTTAACCCTCGTCTTTTGTTCAAAATCACGAGGGTTCCCAAACCCTCGTCTTTTTTTTCACGACCCTGGAATAGACGACCCTTTTATAACCCTCGTCTTAGCACAAAGACGAGGGTTTACAACACTTGTTATAGGCAGTTTTTGTAGTAGTGTAAGCACAGATCTACGGCAACTATTGCCGCCGTTCATCTTCTCCGAGGACACCCGTCGTCCGTTCAGCTTTGTCGACGCCGTGCTTTTATCAAGCAATTTCACCACATCTTCTGCCGTGCTTTGTCGCCGAAAAATGGTGAAGAAGAGGAAGGGGAAGATCTGCTCCATCTCTACTGATCGTGGATAGCAGCAGATTCAGCATATTATTGTGGACGGGATGACTATGGGGATTAAGGGGAAGGGCAATTCTGGTATAAATAAAAAATCATTTTAAACTTTGGGACTTAATGCATTAAAATCTCATTAAAAAGGACTTTAGCCATTAAAAATCCTAAATGGAGACTTTGAGCAAGAGAAGTTCCTAAAATAGGACTTTTGGCCAATTATCCCAAATAATTAAACATATTTGGAAATTAATAAATTTACCTATATATATTAACTAGAAATAAGTAAACTTGTTTGGAAATAATTAAATTTACCTATTTATATGCATTTGAATAAATAAGTAAATTTACCTATAAATATAAAATCTAGAAAGAATAATAATTTTACTTATTTGGCATGTTGCAATGTGTTTCTTTCACTAGAGCATTTCGTCGAACATCTTATGTGTTATTTCAGGGTTATGGAGGATTAGTATCTGCAATGTAAGCACGTAGAACAAGTCTTACCTTTTAAATTTACTTTTATGATTAATTGAGTCTTTCACAAGGTATGATTTCCCCCTATTTCTCATCTTTTTATTATACTTTTTTTGAAATATGTTTTACTTCTCATTTTTATTCTCATTTTTTGACTTTTTGATAGCATACCCATACGTTGCAAATATGAATTTATATGTCTTTAAACAAATAAGTAAATTTACATATTTATATAAACTAGAAATAAATAAACGTATTTGGAAGTAAGTAAATTTACCTATATTTACTAACTAAAAATAAGTAAACTTATTTGGAAATAAATAAATTTACCTATTTATATGTCTTTAAACAAATAAGTAAATTTACCTATATATATAAACTAAAAATAAATAAACGTATTTGAAAATAAGTAAATTTACCTATATATATTAACTAGAAATAAGTAAACTTATTTGGAAATAATTAAATTTATCTATTTATATGTATTTAAATAAGTAAGTAAATTTACCTATAAATATAATCTAGAAAGAATAGTAATTTTACTTATTTGGCATGTTGCAATGTGCTTCTTTCATTGGTGCATTTCGTCGAACATCTTAGGTGCTATTTTGGGGTTATGAAGGATTAGTATTTGCAAGGTAAGCACGTAGAACAAGTCAGTGGCGCTTATGCATTTGGGTCCCAAACAATAATATTCTACTACTGCTCCACTACTCGTGATTAAGCTAGGAACTGAGATTTTGTGGGGTTGCAAGGCAGCGAAGTAAATGGAACCGTCCATTTTAACACATTTATTTTAGTGGATTTGTTGTCGGCTGCAATTTCTTCTCGCCCCGAGGATTTCTCGCTGACTATTCCACTCTCAGTCGAGGTCGAAGACCACTTCTTGCTACTGTAGAACTGTGCTCATGCACAACTCTCGTAACAGGGATATGATCCCTTCTCTGCCGCTTATAAATTCCGCTGAAGCTCATCCTAACCATTTTTGTCACAAATTGAAAATGGTAAATATTTTGAATTTCTAGGAATTAATTGAGGGTATATATGTCAGATCATATTAGATAGGTAATTATAAAATTCTGACTTTTTGGGAAGGAGTTTTAGGTCTACTACCACTACACTAGGGGGTTATGGGTTATATCCCCTAAATAAAATAGAACAATCCATGTAACCATGACAATCTTTTGCATTGCCAAGATTGTTAAGCAAAAAACTTGAATTCAAATGGTAATCTGACTTGGCCCAAAAAGATAATTAGTTGGTCTAAATGACTCCACCGGTTTTTGGTCGGTTTGGACCGAGCCTAAATTTGGGTAGGTTCTCTCCCCTCACAAAACTTTGGTACTCCTTAGGGCCCAACCCATAGGTCCAATGTAAGGGTATATAAGCACACAAGCTATCCACTATTTATTCAATATGGCACAAATATATATCTTTTGTAGATTTGTCAATTGTAAGTTTGTAACAATTTAAGGATATATATTTGTGAATTTTCTGGCATGTTCCATGGCATATCCTTCTCTTCTTCTTTTGTTTATTTATCTATTTATACTTTTAAAAAAAAATTAAAGAAATTGGTCCCATTGTATGACTCTTATAATTTAAACAGTGGGTTCATGTCCTATTCTTTAATTTTCTTACCTTTATCCAAAAAAAAAAAAAAAATCAAAATCAAATTAGGGATCTATGTCTCTCTCTACTAACCCTTTAATTCAATTTATTATGAGGACCTCCCTTTTTTTATTTCTTTCTTTAATTTTTCTTCCTTTTCCTGTTTCATAACAATCAATAACATTATACGACTTTATACCTTATCTCATGATATTGAGATTCGAGACTCAACCACTCCCTTAAGAGAAGAAGAGAGGTAAAACTGCAAGTCCCATAATTTGCGTATTCCACATAAAGGACACATTTAATTTCATGGTACATGAGCTAGTGTAGTTCATTATTTAAAGTGGGATGTGGGTAGGATTGCAAACTGCAGGCTGAGCCAAGTCGAGTCCTGGAATGTTTAAGTTTGGCTTTGTTAAAAATTTGATTATTTAAATTTGAGCTTAAGCGCTCCAGTCAAACCTAACCGAGCAAAATTTGGATTTATTTATGTTTGGCTCCTTTTTTATCGATTTTGTTCGCAATCTGTTCGTACACAGTTTGGATTCATTTGCAGCCCTAAAAATATAATGAAGGAATATTAAAAACCAATATAAACACCACAAAAAATGAGTTTTATATATTAGGCCTACACGAGACACCAAAAAGGAAAGCCCTAAAAAAAAAAAAAGGGCGATGTATATATTGAGCCTATTTAAGTTTAGATCACCAAGACATGAAAAGCTTGTTCACAAGCTTACTAACTAGTAATACAAATGAATTGAGCCTAATTATGCTTGAATTTGATTCATTTAACAAACAATCAAATTCAAGTGAACCCTTATCCAACTTATTTACAAAATATTTACAAATGACTTGATTCGTTTGCAGCTGTAGGTGCAGGTGAACGTGAGAAAAGGTTTTGGTTTTTTGTTTTTTGTTTTTTGTTTTTTTGTGCCTATGGAATACAAAGGTCAAGCCCCAAGGAAGGATCCACTCCCACTGAGGTGACCTGCCAGTCTGCCACTCCCACTGCATTAGTGACTGGAAGCTTATCTAAAATTATAGACTTTTCAACCTTGGAAAAAGAAAATTATACAACCATACATTCTATCTTCCCTGACCCCAATTTAGATTCTAGTCTGACGGGCAAGCGTGAGGAGGGGAGTAGCTTGAAGCTTGACGTTTAAAGGGTCTAGAAAAGTCATGTGTGGAATAAAAAGACATTATATTTCATAAATTCATATTTTGCAATAATCTCCCATTTCTCTCTCATCTCTTTTGCTTTCTCTGTACAAATTAAAATTCTTTTTCACAAATCTCTCTCTTAAAGAGAATATTTACCTGAGCATTTGGATGCAGTGACAATACTGTTAGTGCAGTGAAAACATTTACTAGTGTAGTAAAAGTGCAGGATACTTGAAAAATAATTAAAAAGAATAAATTATATTTAGATTGAAGTATGAGTATAAAGGTATAAAGTATAATTAGTTGAATGTGAATTCAAATGAAAGATGAACATTATTCTTGCGCACAATATTCTAAACTAAAGTGTGAGCACGAGGAATTGGGCTACCGCTTGACTATTAAGTCGAAATCGATGCATAGGAAATGTGGACTGGAGTTAAAGTCGAAGTGATAATGACAAGACTGAACTGACCCCGTACCTAAAATTCATCACCCCGTATGTTTAACGGGAAAGATGTAGCTCGATCATCTGTCACATATGACATATGACCTATGGCATATCTCTTTAAGAGTATCTCCAACTCAGAGTTTTCATTTAAGTTTTAATTCATTTAAGTTTTCTATTTTTACATTTAGGAGTAGTATAGTGCCAATTAAAATAGAAGCTCATTCCATATTTAGTACTAATATGCTCCTAAAGGTAACTCCCATACTTGACTTTATTTTGCTCCATTGGACTTTAAATTGAAGGAAAGTAAAATATAGGATATCTCGGATGAGATGGCAATTGCCATATAATTCCAAATATAAAAAGCATTGGTGCCATTACCAAATTTGGAAGTCATGGATGACATTCCATTGGAGCACCTTTTTTTTTTCCTGGCATGGCTCTCATGGTGGAGCTTATTTGAATTCTTTCTGCCCAATAATGATAAGTTTTTCAAAATATGTACCCAACAATTATCTACTAGTTTCATGCTTACATAAGATACATAAACATATATATGCTGACTAGAGCGGGATTAATTGGTTCAAATATATTAAAAAACACAATTAAATAGATGCAAAGATTTTATCATATCATCAGTTGGGATATTTAGAGATGCTCTGAGAGATTATTTGAATTATTACTCCATGAAAACGCGTCTCGCTATAATGGAAAAATAAATTTTCAGGTACCCCACCCCTTGGCTTTGGTCAATGTCATTGTAGACCCAACCAGATTAGACCTTTCATGGTGGAGCTTATTGCCACGCTTTCATTGTCTCACCAAGGCTATTAACTTGACTTGATCGATCAGCTGGGTTATATAAACAGTTTAATTGGTATATATATTCATTTTAATTTCTCTAAATTAAATCCTCTCATATATAGATCTTTGCAAGCCACACCCAACCCACCACTGTCATGGAAAAAAATTGGTTACTTTATTTTGTTGCAGTATTGTTTGTACAATATTGTTTCATGGCCTCCTGCCTAGCAAAAACCAACTTCACCACGGATCGATCTGCTCTTCTCGCCTTCAAAGCTCACATCTCTTTTGACGATCCAAATGTCTTGATGCAGAATTGGTCCACTGCTACATCTTGCTGCAGCTGGATTGGTGTCACTTGTGGCTCTCGCCACCAAAGAGTTGTAGCCTTGAATCTTTCAAACATGGTTCTTACTGGCACCATCCCTCCGCAAATTGGGAACCTTTCATTCCTTGCTTCACTTGACATCACAAATAATAAATTTCATGGGCATCTGCCCCCTGAATTGGTTTTTTTGCGTCGATTGAAAGTCATCAATTTAGATTACAACTACTTCAGTGGAAAGGTTCCTTCCTGGTTAGGCTACTTACTTAAACTTGAACGTTTGCATCTCTCTAATAACAATTTCGCAGGTACCATTCCAACCTCTCTGAGCAACATCTCAAAGCTGGAAACTTTGTCTTTAGATGTCAATCATCTACATGGATATATTCCTAAAGAGATCGGTCATCTTAAAAACCTCAAGGATTTATCAATGGATGATAACATGCTATCCGGGTCTATACCATCCACCATCTTCAACATATCTTCATTGCAGAGTTTAGATCTCAGCTATAATAGCCTCTCTGGTAGCCTACCAATAGATATGTGCAATTATCTCCCTGAACTAGAATGGTTTTCTCTCTCCTATAACCAATTCTATGGCCAAATCCCATCTGGTATACA
>JAESVK010077839.1:0-17787 GCA_017140935.1 Hamamelis virginiana | reverse complement strand
TGGATCGGGGGAACATCAATTTCATCGAATCTGGAGCCCGAAGTACTAGTTCCGGCCCCACCACGATTTATAGTACCCCGACCAGCCATTGTTTAAAGTCACTGTTTGTTTGGAAAGAAAAATTCACCGGAAAACTCAAAGAAAAGTCACCGGAAAACTCTAGAGTTCACCGGAAAACTCCAACAGAAAGACTACCGTGACGAAATATGCTAAAAGAAGACACAAACAGAAAGAAATAAACGGTAAACTCTAAGAAAAGGATATGGAAATACCTTTTACGGTATGGAAAGTGAAGAAACTCGACGATTCAAGGCGAAAAGGAAGCTCTGGGATCACAAACTCCGGCGAGCTCTCGAGAGAAATTCAGCAGCAATTCAAAATGGGAAGAAGATGAAGTGAGAGGGAAAAATCCTTTTCCCTCAACTTATATAGCTTCTCCCACAAGCTATTAACGGATGATCAACACGTGTCGCGGCTTTAATGATGTCGATTGATAAAATCGAAAAACTAATTATGACGCCCACCAAAACCATGTCTCGAGCACACCGCAGAAAAGACGGCTGACGCCTCGAAAACCCAAATGTCATCAGGAGAACTATCTACATTCCACCTAAACACTGATAACGCTCTGCAGTACACGACGATCTCCTAGAGATTTTACCTGACCTGACGTACTTTCAATAAATATCATCCGAAATATATTTATGAAAGTAGGGGGCAACTGATGAGGGTAAAATCGTCAGTTGTTCTCTTACACGTTCCCGACCTGTTAAGGTTCTTCGATCAGGTGAAAAGAATATCGGATGTTAACCGAATTGTGAAATGGACAAGATGCAAACCCGACCTATTAGATCGAAACCATGATTGATCCCGATGAAGATGAGTCGAAATTATCGAATGTTGATGTGTTTCACCCGATCCCTCGATATGCTTAAAACGAGATTACGAGAATGGACTACCGATCTAACTATGTTAAACTCATCATGACAAAAAACGGATACACGCCGACAAGTTCTGACCACCAACAGCAATCCTCATGATTACTGACGATTTGATGGTGACATATTGTTACCCACGTGGTATAACAAACCCAAAAATACCCTCACACGACGTAACAGAATTAAAGAAAGCACTCAAGTGTTTTCAGAGGAAAAACCCTATAAAAGGGGAGGTATCTCATCTCATGCAGGTATGAAAAACTCTCCCTAACAATACACATTACACTGTTTTTTGCCTAAATACTGATTTAATCATCGGAGTTTCGCAGGTACAACACCACACCGGTGTAAGTTTAGTGTCCATTGATCCATTAGTCCCTTCAATTTTCCTTTTACCTCTTTTTGACATCAACATTTATTATATTAAAACAGTTCAGGATACATCATTTCAATCGATACCATAGGTAAGTAATTTAAAAAGGGCATATAGTTAACGACAAGCTGTAATTTTTTTATTTTTTCACTGCACCATCTATTTTATGCATCCTCCAGTCCACAGGCTTTTCGGAATAGTCGAGGATTGGATAAACCAAGAGCGTGAAAATGACTGCCTTGCCTTCTTAAATAGGTCGCACTGTCGCAGACCCACCTACAAAGATACAAAACCCGTCATTTTCAAGAAGATAAGGGGTACATTTGTCATTTCAGTACAACCGGAATGATTTTGCCAAGGCAATATCTCTACGTATATAGGACGACGGCGTTTTGCCTTGTAAGTTGTAAGTCTTGGCAAATGGCAATCAACATTATCTCATTGTCTGTTTGAAAACGAAATAGTGGAGCTCTCTGCTCAGACAGAGCAGTCACAGACATGGCAAGAGACTCAGATTTTGGAGCATTCATGGAGAAATTCCTTCTACAACCAAGCACTTCTCCTCATAAACTTCCCCTCAAATCCCTCACCTTTGCCGTTAAAGACATGTGAGTCCCTCTATATCTGCTCTCATTTGATATGAAATGATTCAATTAAATTCATTTGTTTTCCTCATAATATCAACTATTTACTCCCCCCTTCCCCCTCTTTGTGGTACGTAAAAATTCAATATTGTACTTGTTTTATGTGATTCCAAGTTCATACATCAATATTAGCTGTTGGGTTTTGTTTAATTTATATGAGAGAGAGAGAGAGAGAGAGAGAGTGTGTGTGTGTGTGTCTGTTGTGGGTATATCAAAATTCAAAAATATAATACTAATTTTTATGTAATTCCAAACTCATACATCAATTTTAGCTATTGGTTTTTGTAATTCCAATCTCATTCATCAATTTTAGTTATTGGGTTTTATAAACGAACCATTGGATTTTTTATTTATTGACAACAATTATTTTATTAATTTGGAATATGGAAGCAGATTTGATGTGGACGGATATGTGACTGGGTTTGGGAATCCTGACTGGGCAAGGACTCATTCCGCCGCCACGTCGACAGCTCCAGCTGTTTTAGCTGTCTTAAGAGGAGGTGCAACATGTGTTGGTAAAACTGTTTTGGATGAAATGGCATACAGGTTAGAATTATAAATCCCAATTTGATTTTGCATATTTGATATTTATAAAAACTCAAATTTGTTGCATGAGATGCCCACAAGTGCAATGACTTAATAGTGAATGATTCTTGATTATTTCATTGGTTGTGACTCAATTTATAGGAACTGATTTTGTTCAACTTTGCAATGTCATTTTTCACAGCATCTGCATGTGTATGAGATCATTTTTGGAACTTGGGAGATGAAACCACTTTGTATCTTAACTAGACATTTGATAAAATTCACTGCGTCACTTCAATTTTTGGTGATGACTCCATGTGTTTTCAAAATCACTCCATTCTTAAAAAATAAATCATGCATTAATTTGAATGCTATGTAAATTGCTTCAGTTTTAGGAGGTTTACTTGTATAATTGAGTAACTGTTTTCTGGCAGTATAAATGGAGAAAACAAACATTATGGCACACCCACAAATCCATGTGCACCCGATCGGGTACCAGGAGGATCTTCTAGTGGATCTGCTGTTGCAGTGGGTGCAATGCTTGTAGATTTCTCATTAGGTGTGCTTTATCATTTTTGGAAAAACTTTTGTTGATTTTTTGTATATCCTTAATTAGTTGAAGGTTTTCTCTATCACAGGCACTGACACAGGAGGAAGTGTAAGAGTCCCTGCATCATTCTGTAGGATTTTGGGGTTTCGGCCTTCACATGGTATTGTTTCTACTGCTGGAGTTATCCCTATGGCTCAGAGTTTCGATACTGTGGGTAAGGACCCAACAATATGGTAGCTACAGTTTTGAACTATTTTTCTTTCAATTAAATGTTTGAGAAAAACTTGATTCTGCTCTTGAAATATCAAAAGTACAAATTATATTCCAACTGTGATACTCTCCTGATACTTGATACATTTTTGTTTGGCACCCTCTTTTAAAAGCCATTTGAAACATCTTTGGCCCCAACAAGCAAACATCGCAAGCACTTCTAGTTTCAATTTATTGTGAGCTATTCATGTGTCAGCCAACTAGGTATTTGTTTAAATTGTAACATCATTGATTCTCGTAATTTCTGCATTTTCATTCTTAACTACACCTAATATTTCATAAAATAGAGTGAAAATTAAGAACAATAATGCAATTTGAGACAGTTTGGCTGGTATGTGGAAGCTTTATGTTTTGTTTAAATGCTGATATTATTTATTGCAATTTGAATCAACTACATTTCATTTGCTTTTTTTCCTCCCTGGCCCTGGGGTGCAGGTAGCTTTTTTATATCCATATTATTTGTTTGACTCTACTTTAATAAGCTTTATAACCCTCAAACTCATTTTATTTGGCAAGGCATTCTTTTGACACCAAGTTCTCATCCAGGCTGGTTTGCTAGGGACCCTGTGATCTTGAATCGAGTTGGACGCGTGCTACTTCAGTTGCCTGATGTGAATCCTGCCCGACCTAGTCAGATTATCATTCCAGAAGATTGTTTCCGCCTTCTAAGTATTCCAAGTGATCGGGTAACTCAAGTTCTTATTAGATCAGTGGAGAAGTTATTTGGGGGTAAGTGGTTTGATTATGAGATCATGTTATCCGTGGAGTTCCATTAGTGGACATTTAGAACTGGTACACCATTCTGAGATTAAATGATTCCATTTTAATTTCCATAGCAAAGCAGTAATTTTCCTTTTGGACAGATTCATTATATGTTTAGGCCATTCATTATAGGATAATGGCATCATCAGAATTAAAAAGAAAAAAAATATGATTAACTAGACCATTAATTATATATTTAAAAAATGATTCCATTTTGCATATTTTTAAAATATGCAAAAAACTGATTCATTTCAAATGCCATAAAGAAACAAGAATTTGCTCATTAGAAGTGCTACGAAATACAAAATGGTTAAATTTCATTGTGCTCAAATGCATAGTTCAGCATTCATACTGGTTTGTTTCTTGCTGAGCGGTGTATTTACTATTGCAGGTCATATAGTAAAGCAAGAAAGCCTTGGGGACTATGTTAGGGGCAAAGTCCCCAGTTTGAAGCATTTCATGAGTAAAGGAAGTGAAAATCAAGAATATAATATACCATCCTTGTTAGCCCTTTCAGGTGCCATGAGGTTGCTTCAAAGGTGCAAATTGTGAAAAGAATTTTCTAGAAAGCTAAATTGATTCAACCACTGGCTTAAATTGTGATACTGTTTATGAACTTGTTATGATTCTGTTCTAAGTCTTGACTCCTGAATTTAATTACAATGTGAAGTGTAGGTATGAATTCAAGAATAACCATGGGGAATGGGTCACTACAGTCAAACCTGATTTAGGTCCGGGAATATCAGAACGGGTATGGGAAGCCGTTACAGCTACAGAAGAGAACATTGATGCCTGTCACTCTGTGAAGACTGAACTACGTGCTGCTTTAACTGCTCTACTTGGGGTACACACACACTCAGCCCGTCTCTCTCTGTTTCTCTTTATGTGCTTAATTATATCACAAATCCCTTTATGAAAATGTGCTCAATTGTATAATTCAGACTTTCTCTTTTCATGGGTGGAAATTCTTGTTATTTTTATGGAAGGAAATATTCTTGTTATTTTTGTTGATATATACACTCACAAATCACAAGAGCTCATAGTAACAAAATAGAAGACACCATTTCTGTCTCATAGACTCACTCTTTCCATGATTTCCCTTTGTATATTTAGGATTTTGGTATTCTTGTAATCCCTACGGTTCCTTGGCCTCCTCCAAAACTACAAATGGAGGCAACTACGCTTGAAACTTTCCGTGCAAGGGCTTTTAGCTTGCTCTCCATCGCTGGAATGTCTGGTTTTTGTCAGGTCCTCTCTCTCTCTCTCTCACACACACACCACACAAACGAAAATCTTTTTTTTTCCATCCTTGATTACCAAAACACATTTTAATTTGCTGCTTTGGAAATATGTTCAATCCACAGGTAAGCATACCGCTAGGGCTGCACAATAATCTTCCTGTGGCAGTTTCCTTGTTGGCAAAACATGGTTCAGATGGGTTCCTACTCAATCTTGTTGAGACTCTTTATGACACTCTCAAACAGCAGGTTGAAATTGCTGAAAAAATGAGTTACTGAATGTGGTTTCTTTGTAATCTCTAATTGTAAGTTAACATTTCCTGCGTTACAATATAAAATGGGCAAATATTTTTTTTTTTTCTTGCTTCTTGTTTTTGGCTGCTTGGCACTTATTTCTCTTATACATTTCAATCTTTAGGTGATACTGAACTGTAGCAAAATTGCCATAAACTGTCCATTTATGACATGAAACAATGCAGAACCACAAACTCCAACTGAATGGACTAGGCTTAGAGAACAGCACTTTCCTCTGGCTAATTCCTACTCCAGTTTGAGAGAGAGATTTATATAGATACATCTTTTAACAACAAATATAGTTTCAGTTTTGCATGTTTTTTGGTAGAAGATAACAAAAAATTAGTAGGAAATAGTTTTTGCAAACCTAGGATGTGCAACATGTCTAATTTCCTCAAGTAGAGCATTCAAAACAGGCCGAGGAAATCAATTCCAAATGTTACAAGAATCTATATTACAGTCATGCTATGTAAAGTGCACCTTATGTAATTTTGCATAAGGTGACCTGTGTAGAGTCCATTGCAGGACAAAGTTTGAAAAACTGACAGTTAAATTAGATGAACTGCTTATGAATTTTATTTTTGCCAAAAATCACATTGATCCAACGTTGCATAAGGTGTAAATCAATGTTATGCCACGAATTTACGAAAACATCAGCAGTTCTGTTGACTTGCCTGTAGACCTGAGAGAAAATAGCTTGATCAAAAGTTTTGGGCAAAGAAAAGAAAATGTCCTGCAAAACAACATCTGTGATGTTCTAAGGATATAGCTACCCTTCTTATTTACAGCTTCAATAATGATCCTCGGGAATTATGTGGTAGCATATGGGAGAAATTAATTGCTATGGAATAATATGGCTAATTATGTGGTAGCATATATAGCAAGGATTTTTATTAAGTTGCAGAATTTTATGCTTCATTTGGTTGCCAAGAAAATGCGAGGAAAAGAATGAAAACTTGCAACTTTATAAAAATCCTTGCAACCATCAAAAAGGAAAAAATAAAAAATAAAAAATAAAAAATAAGATCTTGGAAAGGAAAGAAGAGAAAAAGTAAAGAAAACATTAAGGATTTGTTTGGTTGTCATGCAATTTGAATAGCTCCTTTTTTTTATTCAATATCTCAAGGAGAGTGACTATTTGTAGCACAACATTTACTAAAGGCAGCCCATTTAAAATTTTTATTTTTTCAAATTTGCCATTTTCTAACTACAGCCCACTAATTTTAGGCAACCCATTACTATACAAAACAAAAGTTTTAAAATGCCATAAATATCCCAAATCTAAATACAGGACACAATTTTATTTGCAACCCATTACCCCTAACACTAAACCTAAAACATATTACCCCAACACTTTCATTTTAGGTTTGTTTGTATATTATTGGTAATCATCATATTTAGAATAAACTTACTTCAAAACATGAAAAATAGCATTTTATAACCATTATGGTATAATGGTGTTACGAAAAAGCCCATGTTTTGATCGGAAAATTGAAAAAAAAAAAATAAGTGTTTACGTTCGCATTCGAACTGCTAATGCCGAATATGATGCTTTAATATTCGGTAAGTTAATGCCGAATATGAAACATTATATTCCACTTCAAAAAATCGAATGTAGTTTGCAGTCTTCCCAAAGCTAACGTCGAATATGTAAATTGCCGAATAGTAAACCTTCATATTCGGCATTAGCTTAATGAATACTTAAGCTTCATATTCGGCATTAACTTACCGAATATTAAAGCTTCATATTCGGCATTAGAAGTCCGAATGCGAACACAAACACAATTTTTTTTTTTTTTCAATTTTCCGATCAAAACATGAGTTTTTTCGTAACACCATTATACAATAATGGTTATAAAACTCTACTTTTCATGTTTTGAAGTAAGTTTATTTCAAATATGATGTTTACGAATAATATATAAGCAAACCTAAAATGAAAGTGTTGGGATAATATGTTTTAGGTTTGGTGTTGGGGAATAGGTTGCTTATAGTATTTCTATTATGTAATGAGTTGTATTTAGTAAAGGGGTAAGATGAGAATATTAATTAAATTTTTATTGTGCTGCTTTTAGTAAAAATACAAATGGGTGGATTGTACTTAGAAAATGGACTGCCTTTAGTAAATGCTGTGCTACAAATAGTTCCTCCCTATCTCAAGTAGTTATCTTTCATTATGAATGCGGTCATTTAAAATTTGAAAAAAAAAAAGTAAAAAAAGGCGGAGCAATGACCAAAATATAATCCAAAGAAAATATTAGCTTGAGAGTGAACTAAGCAGAAGGTCAAAGGCAGCATAACTGCATTAGGCAACTGCTTAATGGGGTAGGGCCACGATGGGGCCCACCAGCCAGCCCGTGTTCCACGAGGAAGTTAGGTGTGAGCCCAGTAAACAACGTTCACAAACCCAATAAAAACAAACAAAAGGCCTTGTTATTGCAATCCCTTCCAACTATTAGCCCATTCCAACCATTTGTGATTTTTTAAAAGTAGATTTTGGAAAAACTTTATTCTACAAAGTTGTTCAAAATGATGTTTTCTAGTGGATTACGCGGCTAGTTTTCTTAAAAACAATGTATTTTTTCATAAAATGGTAAAAAATCACAAATGGTTGGGATGGGCTAATAGTTGGGAGGGATTGCAATAAAAAGGCCTCTTTTTTTTCCCTCTCGGTGTCATGTATATTTGTCTTGATATTTAAATGTGTCATGGATAATAAAATCTATTTAATCTCCAATAATTTAAAATTCAAAAAAACATGTCAAATTTTAATCCGAGACAATAATACCCTATAATCAAGGACAATAAATATAATAACTAAATACAAGCTGAAATATATGGAAATGGTATATTAGACAATCTCATATTATTAGTTGACCACAATTTTGACCTAGAGGGGCCTCTTAGTACAAGATCTTATCATTTGGACATGGTGATAATAAAATCTGTTTTCAAGGTCTTTTGGATCATTTTCCATTGAAAAAACCAATCGATGGATTAGACAATCTTTTTTATTATTGTCATTTTTGTCAAAAATTACATTGATAAAATACACGTACTTCTTGAACTTGAGATCTTGTGACCTTAAAAAACTCACATATAGTAAAAGGAAAAATCCATTAAACCTTCCTTTGTAGTCTCCCTTTTCTTTATCCCTGACATATATATTCGACTTGTGACAAGTATTTTGAGAAACTGACAGTTGGATTAGATGCTCCACTTATACAAATCATATATACAAAAAATTACATTAATCTAAATATTCATTTTTCACAATTTTGAGAAAAATTATAAAACATAACGAAAAATTATTAAAAAGTGTTTTAGTCAATTTTTTTAAAAATCGACCGTTGGGTCGATGTGATTTTTTGCATACACAATACGTATCAATGAAACATTTAATTCAATAATCAATTTCTTAAAATAATTGTTACAAGTTGGTGAGATACACCTAAAAATCGACCGTTGGGTCGATGTGATTTTTTGCATACACAATACGTATAAATGAAACATTTAATTCGATAATCAATTTTTTAAAATAATTGTTACAAGTTGGTGAGATACACCTAAAAATAAAATAAAAAATAAAAAATAAAAAACTAAAATAAAAAACTATAAAGGGAGGTTGAATTAAATTATTGATTGTAAAAAGGCATGCTAGATTCAGCAAATGAAAAGGCTGAGCTTCAACTCGTTAATCTGGCTTGGCTTCAGAATGCAAAGCAGAAGCACTGTACACAGAACGTGAAGCGGCGGCTACCCTTGATCCCAAGTGAATGTCACGCACCACCGACTCGGGTGGGAAAAAAGCACCTTCGAAAACAACAAAAATAAGGATTTATGGCTTTGCCTTCTCCGCCATTCCAAATCAATTTCACTCTCTTTCACTGTGTCTTAAATAACAGATCTATCAATAAAATTCCTATATATATACATGCATAATTAAACCAACCAACAAACATCAATTATCAGTACAAAACGCACACACCCCGCGAAGAAACCAAGTAGAAAATGGAGGTAAGAGCTCGAGCTCCCGGGAAGATCATACTCTCTGGCGAACACGCCGTCGTCCATGGATCTACGGCTGTTGCTGCTTCAATTGATCTCTACACCTATGTTTCTCTAAGCTTTCCCACTGACTCTGGTACATCTCACACACACTCTCTCTCTCTCTCTCACATATTTATAATAATTATTATTATTATACATGCATCTTACTGAATCTGTCTTTTGTGTGAGCTAAAATTTCATAGAGGAAGTTTCTGAGATTGTGTTGATTTGGGTTCGCTTAACATTATGATATGGAGAAACCCTTTTAAGATTTTGTGATAATTCCTTGTTTTCTGTAACACTTCTTTTTTTCCCCCCCTTCTTTTTCTTCGGTTATTGTTGAATTTGTGCCTTTTTGGATCTAAATTTGGGATTGGATTGATTTTTGTTTGATTCAAATGATTATTTAGAGGTACCCTTATATTTAAAATTGAGAATTAAAATTTGTGTTCACATTACTGCCATCTCGTTCACCCCCCTTCAATCTGCCACTGTAATTCTATTATTTTTTGTTTTCTAGCTTCTAACTCTTGGTAGGGCCAGACCCAATAATTTGGTTCACATGTGTTAGTAGTATATAGACACACACACACACACACACACACACACACACACTGTGTTTTAGTATGTATGCACATGGAGGCATGGACATGGACACGTGAAGGAAAGCGGCTCGTGTGGGTGGTTGGTTGGTTGATTAATTAATTGGGTGCCTTTTCTTGATATTTCATATATCCTAGAATTTTGTCACTTGTAACATCTAGTTTTTGATGTTGGATGTTTTCTTTCTTAATGTTAAGATCATGTGTCAGAACTTTCACTTTTGTTGGATAATTAGAGAGATTGAATGGGCTAAGAGTGAAAAACAATGAGCATTAGGGATCTCTATAGCTGATCGCTAAATAGTTCAAAATCAGGTTCATACAATGATATTGGTTGTTAAGTTTTCAACCTAAAAGTTTAATCTTGTAAAGCTACTGTAAGTCTTTTATTTAGGCAACATGGGATAAAGTGAATTTTATACTTTGGTAAGCTTTTTATTTAGGCAGCGATGTGGGATAGAGTGGATTTTATTTTTCAACACTCCCCCTGACGTGTACTAATGCTCTGATACCATGTTAAGTTCCCAACCTAAAAGCTAAGCTTGTGGGTGGAGGGTTGATATAGATATATGAACCTACAGTAAGCCTTTTATTTAGGCGATGTGGGATAGAGTGGATTTTATTTTTCAATAGTGATGATGAGAAAAGAGAATTAAAATATGAGTCGTTACGTGGATGCTAGTTTATTTTTATTATTTTTCAGCAATATAATGCCATTAAGTTCCTCCCAAGGCCATAGCTTAATTGATACCAAATTTTAAGGGGAAAAGAAGACAATGAAGGAGAGAGTCTTCATAAAAAGTAGGAATGAGGGGATGGACGAACTTCATTAAGAATGTATCGGAACTTCTCAGAGAATAATTTACTGCTTAGATTTATGAAATATTTAATAAATTAACATTTGATATTGTAGGCTTATTCCAGGCCATTTAAGGTTTGGAGCTAAACTAATCCTTAGAAATATACAAGGTCACCCGCAAACACATGCCACAATCTCAGGACATCTGTTTCATGAGGCATGATCCTTAACTATCCAATGAGTTTTCTAGTAGAGTATTTCAATTAATCAATACTTTATAAACATATATATGCACCCTTTCCTCAATTCATATCTTTCCAAATCATGGACTAAAATATTTCCATGGTTCTATTTCCAGCCCCAAAATTGGATCGAAACTAACATCTAATTCAGCCAAGCCAAAATACCAAAATACATGGTACAGTCCTTGAGACTTGATGCACTTCCACACCCTAAATCACCACACATTTCTAAAATATCATGAATTGACACTTCCTTGCTTTACCGTGTCCTTTTTTCTGGATAATGGTGGTAGTACCTCAAGAAAGCTATTTAGTCAGGAGTATTTTCTCCTGTATCAAAACTGAACCCAACCTCGTTTTCATTTCTTCTTAGACCAGCAAGTGGATTGGTTTTGGTTTTTTTTTTGAGTGTTAGTTTTTTTTTTTTTTTTTTTTTGCAGTTTGCTTCTATGCGCACACACATGCATGCATGTTTGCACGTGTGAATAAAACCCCTAGCCAAGGTCTTAATTTTCATTTTTTGTTTTCCCAAGCAACAAGATAGGTGCCTAAACTATCAGAGCTCGACTAATTTCCGTTTTCCATGTGAGGCCACAGACCATAAGGCTGCATAACACCAGGGCTATCAGTCCTGGTTAGTGACTGGCCAAGAAAGTTTGATTGATTTCGAACCCGTGTATCTAGGTTTATAGTTCACCCCTTCTCTACCAGGCTAATTCTCATCGGTTCATTCCAAGGTCTTTTGGCTGATGTTAAAAAATAAAAGCCCGACTAATTCCCCTTTTTCACGCAAGGCCACAGTCCATACAGCAAATAACGTCAGGGCTACTACTAGTCCTGGTACGAGTGACTGGTCAAGAAAGTTTGATTGGTTTCGAACCCAGATGTCTAGATTTACAGTTCATCCCTTCGCTGTCAAACCAATTCTCATCAGTTCATTCCAACGTCTTCTTGCTGATGTTAAAAAACAAAAGCTATGATTGGAAGTCAGGTTTAATTTCTTTTCTTCTACAACTTAGGATGGAAGGGAAGGGACATGACTTATAGACTGTTAAAAAAAGTGAAAGCCATCTCCATCAGCAGGAGACAGTGATAGACACCCATTTAAGAAAAATGGTTCCTTGAATCTTGAATTACTAAAGCATATATGGAACCATCAAGTATTTTTTTTTCCCCTTGTGAAAAGGACCAATACAGAAAGAGATTGATAGTACTACTGAAATGAAAGAGCTCCAGATAACCAAAAGTGGATTGGATATGTTAAATGAGTATAAATTTTCTTTATGTGAAGGTACACAAATAAGTTTGTGGAGATAGGTATTTTGAACAACCTACAGTTGGATTAGATAATCTTTTTATGCATGTCATGCAGGTAAAAATTCACATCGATCTGGCAATCAGTTTCTAAAATGCAGTCTGAAAAAATTGCGATAGTAATTTGTATTTTAGAAACTGTCCATCAGATCACTTTGATTATTGGGAGTGGAGATCGATCAACTGTCCAAAATTGTGCCCTCGTTCTCTGTTTGCTTGAAAATCTCACTTTTTAAAAAATATCCATGATTTATATTTCAAGGTAAGCTTTTCTGATCATGCAATAATCAGTAGATTTCAAGTTCCATGCTATTATTGTAATTGTAAAATTCATGAAGGGAAATTAATTATGATTTGTTTGACTACCATAATCTATTATATGTTCTCTTTTCACTATCTTTGATGCATTTCTTGTTCATTTGATGCTGGATTTCTGATTGAACGTTTCATTTCTTCTTCTTCTTCTTCGAAATTGAGATTTTGCAAACAATCACTTTTATATATTTCTTTTAAAAAAAATCACTTATGATCATGCAATAATCAGTAGATTTCAAGTTCCAGATATGTGATCATGCTGTTATTGTAATTGTAAAATTCATGAAGGGAAATTAATTATGATTTGTTTGACTACCATAATCTATTCCATGTTCTCTTTTCACTATCTTTGATGCATTTCTTGTTCATTTGATGCTGGGTTTTCTGTTAACTGGATTTCTGATTGAACTTTTCATTTCTTTTTCCCATAGGGAATGATGGTACACTAAAACTCCACCTCAAGGATATGGCATTAGAATTTTCATGGCCAGTTGGAAAAATCAAAGAGGCACTGCCTGAATTAGGTAGTTCCCTCTGTTCAACACCCACATCATGCTCGCCAGAGTCCATTAAATCAACTGCAGCTCTGGTTGAAGAACAGAATATTCCTGAGGCGAAAATTGGACTTGCTTCTGGAATTTCAGCTTTTCTCTGGCTGTACACCTCTATCCAAGGGTGTGTACCTAATGTTTGGTTCTATCAACTCTCCCCTCTTACTTGTAGTTTTTAATTTGACCCCTTTATGTTTCAGGTATAAGCCTGCTACAATAGTTGTCACTTCTGAGCTTCCACTGGGTTCGGGTTTGGGTTCATCTGCTGCATTCTGTGTCTCACTCTCAGCTGCCTTGATTGCCTTGTCGGATTTTGTTAGTTTGGATTTAAGTCACCAAGGTTGGTTAATGCTTGGGGAGAGCGAGCTTGAATTGGTGAACAAATGGGCTTTTGAAGGCGAAAAGATAATTCATGGAAGGCCATCTGGAATTGATAACTCTGTAAGCACATATGGTATGTGATCTTTCTGAGAAGTGTTAGATTAATTTATCATCTTTTATTGACTATGATTCCAGAGTTCTTTCCTTCCTCGTCTGATTAGTTGGCTAGGATTCAGGTGTTATCTGATGCCTAGACTGTATTGAAATTCAAGAATTCATGGGGAATACAAAGAGAGTTATAAAGCTAGGTGTCATGTCAAATATTGGCAAGAATATTGTGAAATTTTAAGGAAAAATATTCAGAATTCAAGGAGGGGGGAAAATGCAATGCATTTTAGAAGAAAGGGGGTGTATGATGTCTTCATTTCAGAATAATTTAGGAATTTTGAAGGATTTGCAAATAGTTTTGCTATATACTTGACTAGTCTTGAGTTTCTGGATAAGGTTGGGTAGATACACATATAAAAACCTTCATACTATTTAGGAGTTAGGACTCATTAGAAAATTCAGTGAGTTTGGTCGCACTTTCCCTTGTCAAACACATGTTCGCTCCTAATGGTTTAGTTATCAATGTCTGATATGCACAAAATCGTATTGTTCTCAACTTCATCGCAGAGCACTTTGTTTCCTTATTCTACAAATTTCAAGGGGTTATTATATTTGGATAAGTATGTAGTAAACAAGGCTTATGCAACAGGAAACATGATCAAGTTCAAGTCAGGTAGTTTGACACGCATCAAGTCCAATGAGCCACTCAAAATGCTCATTACTAACACAAAAGTCGGGAGAAACACAAAGGCATTAGTTGCTGGTGTTTCAGAGAGGACCTCCAGGCATCCAGATGCCATGGGTTCTGTGTTTAATGCTGTTGATTCTATCAGCAAGGAGTTAGCTACCATTGTCCAGTCACCTGCTCCTGATGACCTCTCCATAACTGAGAAGGAAGAGAAGCTAGAAGAATTAATGGAAATGAATCAGGGTTTGCTCCAATGTATGGGGGTCAGTCACTCTTCGATAGAAACCGTGCTTCGAACAACATTGAAGTACAAGTTAATTTCAAAGTTGACAGGCGCTGGGGGCGGAGGCTGCGTACTGACGCTGTTGCCAACCCGTATCCATTTTATTATTTCGTTTAAATGTGGTGCTATTATAATTTTAATGATTACGGTATTTCCATCTTTTTTAGTTTTTGGTTTTCATATTCCTTAATTGATTTGATATAATTTTTGTACCATAATTTAATCTATTTAGATGGCCCTAGATGGAATTGATTAGTAAAACAAGAAATATGTAGTGACCCCAAGTAGTTGGTAGTTAAGGCTTTTTGAGTTGATTTGACCTGAATATTTGTGATTTTTCCCCTTTTCTGCCTTGGTATGCATTTTAATACAATTCTCATTTTTAGAAATGCAGATGTTGCTTCACTAGATATGCTGCCTAACGTGACAGTAGATATGAAGGTTCTTCATGTATCCGCTTTCATAAATTTAGGAAGTCCTCTCTGTTTTTAAATAAAATTATGAAAGGAAAGTATGGATATTACTATTTGGTAGCAGATAGAGTGCAAAGTTACACCTAGAAGTGGAAGAGAATTAGAATACTATGTAGGAAATATCACCTGGCATGAGATGGAAATGATATCTTTGTTGCTTACCAAAGGAGATAGGGATTTGAGCTAGTGGACAATTAGGTGTATGTGATAGAACTAAGTCAGATCATTCAATATATGATGAATGTATCAATATTTTTTGGGATATTGAGGACTTGAAACTACTGTAGTAATAACCACCTCTGATTGGCCCTTCAGGTAGAAGTTAAGGTTGGTGCTATAATTTTGATCCCATTACCAAGTTGATTAAACATTGGTTTTAGCTGGGATGAGGATTTATATTTTGGAGAAATGGGATGAGGGAAAGGTAGGGATGAGAAATCAGGGGAATTGTTTCAGAGAGAACTTTAACTAGGGTGTAAAGTGAAAATCCTAAGGATTGTGCTTAATGGAGTTTGAAGTGGGTAGACCTGCACCATGATTGTATTATTTGTTTCTGGTGCTAAAATTTGCGGTTTGATAAAGAATAATTTGTAATAATATATAGGGTGGAGAGGTAATAAAAATGTAAAGGAGCAAAGAATGTTAAAGATGGGATGAAGGATAAGAGACATATCACATATGGGAACAAGAGTGTCCCTGAATGGTGAAGGATTACCTGATGTCTTAGGGATGGTACAGGCTTGCAAAAATACACGAGGTCAGAGATAATTGGGCATTAGAGGATAGAGTAGTCACCAGTTGTTGTGTTGAATCTGAACTTTAAATTACCTCTGAAACAGAAATATCTGCCATTTTACCCTAAGTCAAACTCCAAAGGTGAGAGCGGAAGTTATATTGCGCAGCTGCCTTTTATCATGGTAGCACAGATTCTGAAGCTCCCAATTTGTGCTCTCCTATCACCTATTGGGAACTGAAAAATAAAAAGAAAAATAATAGAACTTTCATATCAAGGCACATCAATCAATCAGAAGCTAGTTAATACTGTGTTGGACAATATATTGCCCAGTAAAGGGAGATTTGGAAAGAGTTAAAAGGCGCTGCAGGGACAAGAGGAAGGCCAAAACAAGGTGGGTCAAGGATGTGAGAAGGGACACAGTGGCTTCTAATTTAACATAGGATATGGCCCAAGATATGGCAGAATGGGAAGAATGGATTGGTGTAGTCCAACCTAGGTAGTTGGGATAAAAGTTTGTTGAGTATAGCAGAGTAAATATTTGAAAGCTGGTTTAGGATTTTATATATGGATCAAGCTTTTAGCATGAAGTTGAGCAGCCACAAAGCATGTGACAGACTTCATCAACGAAGCCATGAAATAGGTGGTCAATTTATCAGGTGATGACAGACTCCGGTCAGTAGTACTCCGGTCAGTAGTACTTATGCAATAAGGTATCATATGGACAGTTTAATAGTGCGTTAGATTTATGAAAGTAGTGACTCTAACATCTAAGCTTAGGTTTTCCTGTCTTCTGACAATTTAACTTAGTGGGTTAGTCAAGTTATTTGATGTTATTAACTAAATTCTGGGTGTCACTTGTATGCTTAAAGATGAAATATTTATTTCCTGATCAATACAAGCAGCTGCAAGAGTTCTGTAATGCTGCTAAAGCTCTGTAATGTCGCAATTAGCTAATCTTCACTTTAAAACAAAATAAAATAAAAAGCTAATAATTCTCGCTAAGAGAGATTACCAATCTGAAAAACAGTTTCAGTTTTTTAGGTAAACCACTGAAGGAAGCGTTGTCTGTGGCAAGCATGGTTAGAAGAAGAAAGCTGTGCAATATCATAGAGGCTCAAACCAGATCTAGCTTTGTGTCATGGCCTTGTACGGAGTCCATTTGCAGTTCAGCATCATTATTTCATGCACAGACAGTCTTGAAGATGGCTCGTGTATGACCTAAAAATGTTGTGGGGAATTGGGGATAAGCAAATTCGCTGAGCTTTTAGGTTAGAACACCTTTAGAATCATATATGATTGTTGAACAATGAAATGAAGAAACAGAGGAGTCAAATCAACCAAGCACTGAGAGAATAAAAAAAGGCTAGATATATAGAACACCTTTAGAATTTTACATATGGAAGTCTTGGAACAATGAAGTACAAAAACAAAGGTGAGGAGGAGGAGGAGAAACAAATGCTATTATAGAATTGAGTACCAAAGTCAACCCAATATGGGTTTAAAACTTTGTAGGCATAGAAAGATTTTATTCTCTCACTCATATGTATCAGCCTAATCAGATAAATCTTGTACAGGTGGGAAAGTCAATATATTGTAGTACAGTCTGTTATCCATGTTTTTTATAATAATTTGTTCCATTTGTTCCCTTAACAACCGAGATCAGTGCTGTCAAGAACAGTCATTGATAAGGTGATTGCTGAGCTAGAGACATGCG